>CM042327.1:1252420-1267420 GCA_023566125.1 Zingel zingel
TTGAGGGGTTGAGAACGAGGCTTTGAGGGGTTGAGAACGAGGCTTTGAGGGGTTGAGAACGAGGCTTTGAGGGGTTGAGAACGAGACTTTGAGGGGTTGAGAACGAGGCTTTGAGGGGTCGAGAACGAGGCTTTGAGGGGTTGAGAACGAGGCTTTGAGGGGTCGAGAACGAGGCTTTGAGGGGGTGAGAACGAGGTTTTGAGGGGGTGAGAACGAGGCTTTGAGGGGTCGAGAACGAGACTTTGAGGGGTCGAGAACGAGACTTTGAGGGGTCGAGAACGAGACTTTGAGGGGTTGAGTATCCGAGACCGGTCTTGATTTCTACCTCACTGGTAAGAAGAATGTGTGTGTTTCCTCCCCAGACCTGCTGCCTCTTGACCTGCTGTCCAGGGTCCTGCCACGCCCAGGACAAGCCCCGCCCCCACAGGTAGGACAGGTGAGAGGAGGGTCAGTAGGGAGGAGAAGGCCCTTCCCTTCCTGTGTCCAATGTGGGACTTTGTTTTAGTTCAGTGTGTCCGGTAGTGACACGGAGAGACACTAATAATGTTCAGATCACACACACACACAGACACACACACACAGACACACACACACACACACACACACACACACACACACACACACAGACACACACACACACAGAGACACACACACACACACACACACAGACACACACACACACACACACACACACAGACACACACAGACACACACACACACACAGACACACACACACACACACACACACACACAGACACACACACACACAGAGAGACATACACACACACACACAAACCCACAGACAGAGACACACACAGACACACACACACACACAGAGAGAGACATACACACACACACAGACACACACACACACGCAGACACACACAACACACACACACACACGCAGACACACACAACACACACACACAGAGACACACACACACACACAGACACAGACACACACACACACGCAGACACACACAACACACACACACGCAGACACAGAGACACACACACACACACACACACACACACACACACACGCTCACGCCACGCCACACAGCCAGCGTGCAACAGGCCTTAGACGCTGCTTAGGGCTGACGAGTCTTTCTAATGACACATTTTCACAGTTTGACAAAATGGGATCCAAACGTTATCTGTCTCTCCCCGTTCACCACCGGACACATTTCTTCCCGAAATAAGGTCCCACGGTGGACACAGGAAGGGGCGGGACTTCCTCTCTCTCTAGTTTAACATCAACACATCACACTTTGAATCAGAAAAGTGATGGATGAGTGTATGAAGAGATCAATGACTGACCAATCAGGTGCAGATGGTTCAGTCCAAAGGGTCCAGAGGTCTCCGATTGGCCGGCGCCGAGGCAACAGTGCTGAGTTTCCCCGCCTCCCAAATCTTCAGCAACTGCGACTACTTCCCTGCTGAGTTCTCATTGGTCGCCACCATGAAGATACCGAGACTGAGACAGAAGGTGAACAAGTGCAGATACACACACAGACACACACACCCACACACACACACACACACACAGATATACACACACACACACACACACACACACACACACACACACACACACACACAGATATACACACAGACACACACACACACACACAGATATACACACAGACACACACACACACACACACACACACACACACACACACACACACACACACACACACACACACACACACACACAGACAGACACACACAGACACACACACACACACACACACACACACACACACACACACACAGACACACACACACACGCACACACACACACACACACACACAGATATATACACACACACACAGTCTCTGTCTGTGTGTGTGTGTGTGTGTGAGTTTGTGTAAATGGAGAGGTGCTTGAATATAAACATTGTCTCTCGCTGACAGTGCCAGGGTTGTCTGAGGGATTGACCGAGCTCGAACCCAAATCCAGGAAAAAAGGAGTTCATTACATTATTATTATTATTATTATTATTATTATTATTATTATTATTATTATTATTATTATTACATACATTATATATTACAACAGAAAGTGTCCAGAGGTTGGCAGACAGGTAAGCACAACATAATCCAGAAAGACAGGAAGACCAGGAGGCAACAACACAAGAGACGACACGACATGGACCAAATACACAAAATAAATGAGGAAACAAGCAGCAGGTGACCCCAGGCTGGGGAACAGGTGACCCCAGGCTGGGGAACAGGTGACCCCAGGCTCCCAGGCTGGGGAACTGGTGACCCCAGGCTCCCAGGCTGGGGAACAGGTGACCCCAGGCTCCCAGGCTGGGGAACTGGTGACCCCAGGCTGGGGAACAGGTGACCCCAGGCTGGGGAACAGGTGACCCCAGGCTCCCAGGCTGGGGAACTGGTGACCCCAGGCTGGGGGAACAGGTGACCCCAGGCTGGGGAACTGGTGACCCCAGGCTGGGGGAACAGGTGACCCCAGGCTGGGGAACTGGTGACCCCAGGCTGGGGAACAGGTGACCCCAGGCTGGGGAACAGGTGACCCCAGGCTCCCAGGCTGGGGAACTGGTGACCCCAGGCTGGGGAACAGGTGACCCCAGGCTGGGGGAACAGGTGACCCCAGGCTGGGCAACAGGTGACCCCAGGCTGGGGAAAAGGTGACCCCAGGCTGGGGAACTGGTGACCCCAGGCTGGGGAACAGGGGACCCCAGGCTGGGGGAACTGGTGACCCCAGGCTGGGGGAACAGTTGACCAGGCTGGGGGAACAGGTGACCCCAGGCTGGGCAACAGGTGACCCCAGGCTCCCAGGCTGGGGAACTGGTGACCCCAGGCTGGGGGAACAGGTGACCCCAGGCTGGGGGAACAGGTGACCCCAGGCTGGGGAACAGGTGAACACATTAGGGCCGGGAGAACAATCAACAAAGACGGACTTCAGACTTCAAAATTAAACAGGAAACGGACACTAACAAACGTGACAGACAGCCACTGTCCAAACGTCCTTATGTTACGGGTTGCTGTGCAGGTCTAGTTCTGTTCGGACTGAATGGTTTCTGTCTCTGTTTGCAGAGGAACGAGTACATCTTCTCCGTGGTGGAGGAGGGATCTGATTCGCTGTTGCTCGGGCTGCGAGTCTCAGAGAACTGCCTTCACTTCCTTGTCATGCCCCCCGGTGTCGGAGGGCGTCGGCGGCTGAGCTTTAAGGGCGTCGGACTGGACGATAACCGCTGGCACACGGTGGTGCTGGCTGTCAGCGGACTGTACGCCATGCTGACCGTCGACTGTGGACTGCCTCTGGAGCTGTGAGTCAACGACTACATTTACATGCACATAATATTTATATATATATATATATATATATATATATATATATATATATAAATATATATATATATATATATATATATATATATATATATATATATATATTGCCTACTGCACCTTTAACTGGTTCCTGTCTGACAGTGAACAGGACCAGTCCTTCCCCAGCGCTCTGAGCACCAGAGGGTCCAGGTTCTTCATCGGTAGCCGGAGGAGGATGAGGGGACGCTTCTCTGTGAGTCTGGGATCCGGATCAGGACTTCAGAAAGACCCCAAGAGCCGCCGAAAGCCTTATAACTGTAACCGTTCTGTCTGTGTGCAGGGTTTATTGCGTCAGCTGGTTCTACTTCCAGGTTCAGACGCTACGTCCAGACTGTGTCCGACCTCTGACCCCAGCCTGGCCGAGCTGTCCGTCCCCCAGGTCCTCAGGTCCACGCCTCTCCAGCCCGACCACCGTGGACCAGTTTACCCGTACGGTGAGGAGAAGCTAGCAGTCTGTTTCTTTCGTGGACGGCCGTTTTGAAGGCTTGAATTTGGCAGTTAAGGGCTTTTTTAACGTCCCCTATTGTTAGCATAGTTAGCATTGCTAAGCCTCTGTCCTGATTGGTTGTAAAGTATCCCCTGCTTTATAGTTTATTTTACAATAAATGGTAGAGAATGCAGCTTTAAGGAGTCTCCCTCTGCGTCTTTAAACGCTTCAGATGTAAAGTTATTCTCTGTCAAAGTGACGTCAGAATGAATGGCAGTCAATGGGATGCTAACGGGAGGTGATGGCTTGGTAGCATCAGAATGAATGGCAGTCAATGGGATGCTAACGGGAGCTGATGGCTTGGTAGCATCAGAATGAATGGCAGTCAATGGGATGCTAACGGGAGGTGATGGCTTGGTAGCGTCAGAATGAAATGCAGTCAATGGGATGCTAACGGGGGGTGATGGCTTAGTAGCGTCAGAATGAAATGCAGTCAATGGGATGCTAACGGGGGGTGATGGCTTAGTAGCATCAGAATGAATGGCAGTCAATGGGATGCTAACGGGGGGTGATGGCTTGGTAACATCAGAATGAATGGCAGCCAATGGGATGCTAACGGGAGGTGATGGCTTGGTAGCATCAGAATGAATGGCAGCCAATGGGATGCTAACGGGAGGTGATGGCTTGGTAGCATCAGCATGGCGCCATAGGAGCTACGCGGTCCGAGGAGAAGCTAACCTCCTTGGTGAGAACGGCCACATCGTTTGAGAACGTGCTGCCTGATCTCCGCCACCAGATGGCGCCTGCACGGAGTCAAACGTTTAGCTCCGCCCACATTTAGCCCAATCCCGATCTGCGTACTGCAGTCAGGTGCAATTGGAATTGGAAGCTTCAAGGGGCTTCAGCATTGGCTTCACTTTTCAGACGGGGAAGTTGCGGCTTGGTTTAGAGCTGAATATTAGACGCTAACAGCCGGCTGGCGACGTACGCTGGTTCTCCTCGAGAAACCCGGATAGAAACCAGAGGATCCGTTCCACATCACGGCACTTTGAGCGCTCTTATCTTTCAGTGCTGGTGGTTGTGGTTTGCTAAAAGTCTCTTTATGTTACAGTGTGTGTGTGTGTGTGTGTGTGTGTGTGTGTGTGTGTGTGTTTGGGCTGTAAAGTTCAGGTTGTGATGGTATCAGCGATTCAGTAACCTGAGCCACAAAATGACTGACAGGATATAAGCTTTCCTTTCCTGTGTGTGTGTGTGTGTGTGTGTGTGTGTGTGTGTGTGTGTGTGTGTGTGTGTGTGTGTGTATATATCTGTGTGTGTGTGTGTGTGTGTGTGTGTGTGTGTGTGTGTGTGTGTGTGTGTGTGTGTGTGTGCATGTGTGTGTGTGTGTGTGTGTGTGTGTGTGTCTGTATGTCAGTGTCTCTCCGACTGTTTGATGTGTGTTACCATGACAGCAGTGACCGACAGGTGCAGACTTTCAGCTTTTAAAAACAACAACACGGTACAGGTGTGTTCTTGTTTTTGTGTCCAACCCCCCTGTATGAAGCACAGCCAGGACTATGTGTGTGTGGTTGTGTTGCAGAGGCGGAGGCCAGAGTGACTTTGGGGAGCCCTCCTCCGTGCTCGGGACCAGAGCAGGGCCAGCTGTGGTTTGACGCTCAGAGGAAAGGTCTGTTCATCTGTGACGGACTCACATGGACCCCTCTGCTGCTCCGTGAGTCTGGAAGTCCTTCAGTAGTCCTCCTCATCATTTACATTCACACTAGTCTCACATTGCCAGACCTTCCTCCACAGCTCTGCAGCGGAAGGTCTGGCTAGTCCACACAGCATTCCTGGATGGGAGAATAACTGCTCTGGTTTATTGCCATTTCTTTAAAGGGGAACTATGCAGTTTTTTTAGCTTAATTTACCTTAAAAGTCCCATGACATGGTGCTCTTTGGATGCTTTTATATAGGCCTTAGTGGTCCCCTAATACTGTATCTGAAGTCTCTTTATATAGACCTTAGTGGTCCCTAATACTGTATCTGAAGTCTCTTTTATATAGACCTTAGTGGTCCCCTAATACTGTATTTGAAGTCTCTTTATATAGACCTTAGTGGTCCCCTAATACTGTATCTGAAGTCTCTTTATATAGACCTTAGTGGTCCCTAATACTGTATCTGAAGTCTCTTTTATATAGACCTTAGTGGTCCCTAATACTGTATCTGAAGTCTCTTTTATATAGGCCTTAGTGGTCTCCTAATACTGTATCTGAAGTCTCTTTATATAGGCCTTAGTGGTCCCCTAATACTGTATCTGAAGTCTCTTTTATATAGACCTTAGTGGTCCCCTAATACTGTATCTGAAGTCTCTTTATATAGGCCTTAGTGGTCCCCTAATACTGTATCTGAAGTCTCTTTATATAGACCTTAGTGGTCCCCTAATACTGTATCTGAAGTCTCTTTATATAGACCTTAGTGGTCCCCTAATACTGTATCTGAAGTCTCTTTATATAGACCTTAGTGGTCCCCTAATACTGTATCTGAAGTCTCTTTTATATAGACCTTAGTGGTCCCCTAATACTGTATCTGAAGTCTCTTTTATATAGACCTTAGTGGTCCCCTAATACTGTATCTGAAGTCTCTTTTATATAGACCTTAGTGGTCCCTAATACTGTATCTGAAGTCTCTTTTATATAGACCTTAGTGGTCCCCTAATACTGTATCTGAAGTCTCTTTTATATAGACCTTAGTGGTCTCCTAATACTGTATCTGAAGTCTTTTTCCTGAAATTCAGCCTTGGTGCAGAATTACAGCCACTAGAGCCAGTCCCACAATGAGCTTTCCTCAGGATGTGCCATTTCTGTGTATGTAGCTTTAAATGCTATTGAGGAGGAGAGAGGGGGGGGGGGGGAGTGGGGGTCAAGGTGGAGGGTGGGGGGTGTGGTCTTGACCAACTGCCACTTTGCTCGTTTGAAAGCCATGATGTCTCTCTCTCTCTCTCATGGGGGGCCAAATTCTCTGGGCGGGCAAAGCAGAGAAAGGGGAGGTAACCTTTCCCCTTATGATGTCATAAAGGGAAGATTCCTGATTGGCCCATCTGAGCTTTCATTTTCTCAAAGGCAGAGCAGGATACCCAGGGCTCGGTTTACACCTATCACCATTTCTAGCCACTGGGGGACCAGAGGCAGGCTGGGGGAACGCATATTAATGTTAAAAAACCTCATCAAGGGACATTTTCATGCCATGGGACCTTTAACTGAACAGCTTCGGAGTCATTGGAATTGTCATATGACTTTTTTCGGGTTGAATGGTCGTCTCGCTTCCCTCTAGTGCCTGTGAGCTGAAAAACCACCCTTGCAACTTTGGGCCGGCAAGCGTAGAAGTATGGCGTGATATCAGGTCTCGCCACGTAACCAATTGCTTTACGGCACTGCACACATTCAGGAACCGGCTAACAAGGTAGCGATGGAGGTCTTCACACTATCGTCACGGCTGAGCCGGCAAAAAAAGATGCAGGAAGCTAGGAAAGCAGAGAAGCAGGAATGGCAGAAATGGCAGACTGACCGAGAGAGGAGTCAGACACGAGGAAACATAGGAGCTGATGAGAGGTTAGAACGGCAACACAAAGAAAGAGGAAGGGGATGTACATTCGGCTGACTTTCAGGTGCACCTGAACAATCAAGAAGTGGATGGTTATGGATGTAGACTACTTAGGAGTAGACGATCCTCACGCCTCCCTTCAGTCCGCCCTCGAAACGTCCCCCAGCCAGCACCTGAGCTTTCACCACCAGGTCCTTTGTACCTGAAATATCAATCGATTAGTTCAGCCAAATTAAGTAATTGTGGTAGGTAGTGCTGGGAATTGTGCTGGGAATCGTTCAAAACATGTTGATACCGGTACCGATACAAATACCTGTAGTTTAGAACAGCAAACTGCCTGAATAATATTAGCAATAGCACCGTCAGAAAGTATGAGGACAGAGACACATCCGCTGCTGTGTTGTCTTGCAGAATATTGGTAAAATGTCTGTGCTGTGTCTCCTTTAGATCCGGAGCGTTTGGACTACGTGGAGGACTACCAGGATCTGTACACCAGCTCCGAAACCTTCGATGTCGAAATCTTCTCCGTCCCGTCCGAGGGCCTGTTCATGGCCGCAGCCAACAGGTAAACAGACACCTGTTGGTGTTGACCCTCAACTCTGACCCGTTTTCAAGAACTTAACTTATAACGTGGATGGTTCCATATAACGCTCTGCACAAGTTAAATAACTGATCAGTTCCCTACTTTCATTGGATTTGGGGGTTTTATTCAATTGTACTAGCCTGCGAAAACCCTGATGAACTTCCGGCAAATTTGAGATTTGCTCTGCAAGTCCGTCTGGCCAAGAGCCCATTCAAGAACATTTCCAATTTCCAATTTCTGCTCTACACCAATCACAACCGTCGAGGCGGGCTTTACACCAATCACAACCGTCGAGGCGGGCTTTACACCAATCACAACCGTCGAGGCGGGCTTTACACCAATCACAACCGTCGAGGCGGGCTTTACACCAATCACAACCGTCGAGGCGGGCTTTACACCAATCACAACCGTTGAGGCGGGCTGTACACCAATCACAACCGTTGAGGCGGGCTCTACACCAATCACAACCATTGAGGCGGGCTTTACACCAATCACAACCATTGAGGCGGGCTTTACACCAATCACAACCGTCGAGGCGGGCTTTACACCAATCACAACCGTCGAGGCGGGCTTTACACCAATCACAACCGTCGAGGCGGGCTTTACACCAATCACAACCGTCGAGGCGGGCTTTACACCAATCACAACCGTTGAGGCGGGCTCTACACCAATCACAACCATTGAGGCGGGCTTTACACCAATCACAACCATTGAGGCGGGCTCTACACCAATCACAACCGTTGAGGCGGGCTCTACACGATGACGATAGCTCAGCGACGGCGAGCAGCTTCTTGTTTACATTCAACATGACGGCCAGGGCTCGGTTTACACCTATCACCATTTCTAGCCACTGGGGGCCAGAGGCAGGCTGGGGGAACGCATATTAATGTTAAAAAACCTCATAAAGGGACATGTTCATGCCGTGGGACCTTTAACTGCTCATCTGTCTGGTACACAAGGCACCTTTATGCCATGTAAGGCCTAAACTCACCTGTCCTGTGCTGTCTCCATGGTAACACTTGCGTTTCGTCCTGCAGGGACTCGCGGCCCGGCTCGGGTATCTACAGATGGAGGAACGGGTCGTTCCAGCTTTACCAGAACATCAGCACTCAGGAGGCCCGAGCCTGGAAACACTTCACCATCGCCGGCAAGGTGAGAGCCCATGGACTCAACCACCCTGCAGATTATTTACACCCCGTTAACACCGAGGTGGGGGAAATGTGTTATCGCGAGGCTAGGTGTTATCGTGAGGCTACGTGAGGCTATGTGTTATCGCGAGGCTACGTTTTATCGCGAGGCTAGGTGTTATCGCGAGGCTAGGTGTTATCGTGAGGCTACGTGTTATCGCGAGGCTACGTTTTATCGCGAGGCTAGGTGTTATCGCGAGGCTAGGTGTTATCGTGAGGCTACGTGAGGCTAGGTGTTATCGCGAGGCTACGTGTTATCGCGAGGCTACGTTTTATCGCGAGGCTAGGTGTTGCGAATTAGCGTGTCACACATACGCCACTTCATGAGATCAGTCGGAAGTTTTAAGTCGTCAAGTAGTAAAATCTACGAGTCTGGAAGTCCCACACGTTGGACCGGACTGAATGCCTCTCGTCTCCTCTCGTCTCCTCTCGTCTCCTCTCGTCTCCTCTCTCTGTGTCCGTCCTCTCGTCTCCTCTCTCTGTGTCCGTCCTCTCGTCTCCTCTCTCTGTGTCCGTCCTCTCGTCTCCTCTCGTCTCCTCTCTCTGTGTCCGTCCTCTCGTCTCCTCTCGTCTCCTCTCTCTGTGTCCGTCCTCTCGTCTCCTCTCGTCTCCTCTCGTCTCCTCTCGTCTCCTCTCTCTGTGTCCGTCCTCTCGTCTCCTCTCGTCTCCTGTCTCTGTGTCCGTCCTCTCGTCTCCTGTCTCTGTGTCCGTCCTCTCGTCTCCTCTCTCTGTGTCCGTCCTCTCGTCTCCTCTCTCTGTGTCCGTCCTCTCGTCTCCTCTCGTCTCCTCTCTCTGTGTCCGTCCTCTCGTCTCCTCTCGTCTCCTCTCGTCTCCTCTCGTCTCCTGTCTCTGTGTCCGTCCTCTCGTCTCCTGTCTCTGTGTCCGTCCTCTCGTCTCCTCTCGTCTCCTCTCTCTGTGTCCGTCCTCTCGTCTCCTGTCTCTGTGTCCGTCCTCTCGTCTCCTCTCTCTGTGTCCGTCCTCTCGTCTCCTCTCTCTGATTCCATCCTCTCGTCTCCTCTCTCTGTGTCCGTCCTCTCGTCTCCTCTCGTCTCCTCTCGTCTCCTCTCTCTGTGTCCGTCCTCTCGTCTCCTCTCTCTGTGTCGTGTCCTCTCGTCTCCTGTCTCTGTGTCCGTCCTCTCGTCTCCTGTCTCTGTGTCCGTCCTCTCGTCTCCTCTCTCTGTGTCCGTCCTCTCGTCTCCTCTCGTCTCCTGTCTCTGTGTCCGTCCTCTCGTCTCCTCTCTCTGTGTCCGTCCTCTCGTCTCCTCTCTCTGTGTCCGTCCTCTCGTCTCCTCTCTCTGTGTCCGTCCTCTCGTCTCCTCTCGTCTCCTGTCTCTGTGTCCGTCCTCTCGTCTCCTGTCTCTGTGTCCGTCCTCTCGTCTCCTCTCTCTGTGTCCGTCCTCTCGTCTCCTCTCTCTGTGTCCGTCCTCTCGTCTCCTGTCTCTGTGTCCGTCCTCTCGTCTCCTGTCTCTGTGTCCGTCCTCTCGTCTCCTCTCTCTGTGTCCGTCCTCTCGTCTCCTCTCTCTGTGTCCGTCCTCTCGTCTCCTCTCTCTGTGTCCGTCCTCTCGTCTCCTGTCTCTGGGTCCGTCCTCTCGTCTCCTCTCTCTGTGTCCGTCCTCTCGTCTCCTCTCTCTGTGTCCGTCCTCTCGTCTCCTGTCTCTGTGTCCGTCCTCTCGTCTCCTCTCTCTGTGTCCGTCCTCTCGTCTCCTCTCTCTGTGTCCGTCCTCTCGTCTCCTCTCTCTGTGTCCGTCCTCTCGTCTCCTGTCTCTGTGTCCGTCCTCTCGTCTCCTGTCTCTGTGTCCGTCCTCTCGTCTCCTCTCTCTGTGTCCGTCCTCTCGTCTCCTGTCTCTGTGTCCGTCCTCTCGTCTCCTCTCTCTGTGTCCGTCCTCTCGTCTCCTGTCTCTGTGTCCGTCCTCTCGTCTCCTCTCTCTGTGTCCGTCCTCTCGTCTCCTCTCTCTGTGTCCGTCCTCTCGTCTCCTCTCTCTGTGTCCGTCCTCTCGTCTCCTCTCGTCTCCTCTCTCTGTGTCCGTCCTCTCGTCTCCTGTCTCTGTGTCCGTCCTCTCGTCTCCTCTCTCTGTGTCCGTCCTCTCGTCTCCTCTCTCTGTGTCCGTCCTCTCGTCTCCTGTCTCTGTGTCTGGAGGGAGACAAGTGGACGTCTCGAGGAGACAATTTAACCCTTGTGTTGTCCTCTCGTCAACCTTTCGTTGTCCCAATCTTAACATTTTTTTTAGCTTTTTTCAACATTTTTAATTCTTTTTCTGACTTTTTGTCACTTTTTCAATATGTTTGATGCTTTCTTCTGTTTTTTGTTTTTATCGTCATTTTTGTTGCTTTTTTCAACAATTTTGTCACTTTTCCCAACATTTCGTTACTTTTTTTGACATTATTGTCACTTTTCCCAACATTTCGTCACTTTTTTGACATTATTGTCACTTTTCCCAACATTTTGTTACTTTTTTGACATTATCGTCACTTTATTTGACATTATTGACACATTTCCCAACATTTTGTTAGTTTTTTTGACATTATTGTCACTTTAACCAAAATGTCGTCACTTTTTTTGACATTATTGTCACTTTTCCCAAAATGTTGTCATTTTTTTTGACATTATTGTCACTTTTCCCAACATTTCGTTACTTTTTTTGACATTATTGTCACTTTTCCCAACATTTCGTTACTTTTTTTGACATTATTGTCACTTTTCCCAACATTTCGTTACTTTTTTTGACATTATTGTCACTTTTCCCAACATTTCGTCACTTTTTTTGACATTATTGTCACTTTTCCCAACATTTCGTTACTTTTTTTGACGTTATTGTCACTTTTCCCAACATTTTGTTACTTTTTTTGACATTATTGTCACTTTATTTGACATTATTGACACATTTCCCAACATTTTGTTAGTTTTTTTGACATTATTGTCACTTTTCCCAACATTTCGTCACTTTTTTTGACATTATTGTCACTTTTCCCAACATTTCGTTACGTTTTTTGACGTTATTGTCACTTTTTTTGACATTATTGTCACTTTATTTGGCATTATTGTCACATTTCCCAACATTTTGTTAGTTTTTTTGACATTATTGTCACTTTATTTGACATTATTGACACATTTCCCAACATTTTGTCACTTTTTTGACATTACTGTCACTTTTCTATGTATTCACATCTATGCACTAATTTCGAATTTCCCATCTTTCTGACAAAAAAGAAAAAAAGCATTTAAAAACGGGTCAAATTTGACCCGAGGACAACATGAGATGCAGTAATTGTGTTTTCTCTGGTCAGATTTTCCTGGTGGTGGCGAACTCCAGGGAGGCGGAGCCTGAGCTGTCCGTGATCTACCGTTGGAATCAGCGGCGACAGCGTTTCCTCCGTCACCAGACTCTGGAGACGCACGCTGCTCTGGACTGGGAGGCCTTCCACATGCACAACCACAGCTTTCTGGTCGTGGCCAATCACAGACGAGGTAAACAAAACGAACGGCTGGATTCACTTCCTGACTCTCGTTACAGACATCTGTAATCTGTGTGGTGTTTTATTGAAACATTAACATCAAACACACCTCCACCTGCTGATTACACATTCATGTGGTGTGTGTGTGTGTGTGTGTGTGTGTGTGTGTGTCCTGTGAAGATGAAACACACTCATTGATCTGAGCTGAAAAGAAGGAAAGATTGTTTATGATCTGTCGTCTGATGCAGGTGTACTGTGGTTAGACACACACACACACACACACACACACGCACGCACAGACACACGCACACACACACACTTATAGTGCGTCTCACTATCTTTGTGGGGCGCTGTCATTGACATAATGCATTCCCTAGCCCCTTACCCTAACCTTAACCATCACCACTAGATGCCTAACCTTAACCCTTACCCTCACCCTAACCATAACCTAATTCTAACCCTAATCCTAAAACCAAGTCTTAACCCTCAAACAGACCTTTAACCTTGTGGGCTCCAGCATTTTGGCCCCACAAAGCTGGTCGGACCCCACAAGTATACTGGACTCCCCGGTTTTTGGACCCCACGAATATAGTTAAACAAGAGCACACACACACACACGCGAACGCACACACACACACACACACACACACACACAATCAGACACAAACACACACACACACACACACACACACACACACACACACACACACAATCAGACACAAACACACACACACACTCCTGATGTGTTCCTCAGAGAGTTTGTATTTAAAGTTTTAAGTGATTAAAAGTGATATTTCTGCGTCCTCAGCCAGAGACTCCAACCACAACATCCTCAGTGTGATCTACAGATGGAACCCCGACACACAGGTAACGCACAAACACACAGGTAACGCACAAACACACAGGTAACACACAAACACACAGGTAACACACAAACACACAGGTAACACACAAACACACAGGTAACACACAAACACACAGGTAACGCACAAACACACAGGTAACACACAAACACACAGGTAACGCACAAACACACAGGTAACGCACAAACACACAGGTAACACACAAACACACAGGTAACACACACACAGGTAACACACAAACACACAGGTAACGCACAAACACACAGGTAACGCACAAACACACAGGTAACAAACAGGTAACACACAGGTAACGCACAAACACACAGGTAACAAACAGGTAACACACAAACACACAGGTAATGCACAAACACACAGGTAACGCACAAACACACAGGTAACACACAAACACAGAGGTAACACACAAACACAGAGGTAACGCACAAACACACAGGTAACGCACAAACACACAGGTAACGCACAAACACAGAGGTAACACACAAACACAGAGGTAACGCACAAACACACAGGTAACACACACACAGGTAACGCACAAACACACAGGTAACGCACAAACACACAGGTAACAAACAGGTAACACACAAACACACAGGTAACACACAAACACAGAGGTAACGCACAAACACACAGGTAACGCACAAACACACAGGTAACGCACAAACACACAGTTAAACGCACAAACACACAGGTAACAAACAGGTAACACACAAACACACAGGTAACGCACAAACACACAGGTAACAAACAGGTAACACACAAACACAGAGGTAACACACAAACACACAGGTAACACACAAACACACAGGTAACGCACAAACATACAGGTAACACACAAACACACAGGTAACGCACAAACACACAGGTAACGCACAAACACACAGGTAACGCACAAACACACAGGTAACACAGGTAACACACAGGTAACACACAGGTAACGCACAAACACACAGGTAACGCACAAACACACAGGTAACACACAAACACACAGGTAACGCACAAACACACAGGTAACAAACAGGTAACACACAAACACACAGGTAACACACAAACACAGAGGTAACACACAGGTACCGTCTGTGTTTCTCCGACGGCAGCTTTGATTGTTACGTCCCGGTGTTGAATCCTCTACAGTGAAACACAGACACACTTTACACCGTTTAGTGTTAGCTGTTAGCATTGTAACCATGTTTAATCCAGCTACTAGCTAGCGGTAGGCTAACGTTAGCTGCTGTCGAGTATAGTGTTAACTAGCTAGTGGTAGGCTAACCTTAGCTGCTGTCGAGTAGAGTGTTAACTAGCTAGTGGTAGGCTAACGTTAGCTGCTGTAGAGTATAGTGTTAACTAGCTAGCGGTAGGCTAACGTTAGCTGCTGTTGAGTATAGTGTTAACTAGCTAGCGGTAGGCTAACCTTAGCTGCTGTTGAGTATAGTGTTAACTAGCTAGCGGTAGGCTAGCGTTAGCTGCTGTTGAGTATAGTGTTAACTAGCTAGCGGTAGGCTAACATTAGCTGCTGTTGAGTATAGTGTTAAC
>CM042327.1:1272420-1279920 GCA_023566125.1 Zingel zingel
TGTGTGTGTGTCTGTCTGTCTGTGTGTGTGTGTGTGTGTGTGTCTGTCTGTGTGTGTGTGTGTGTGTGTGTGTGTGTGTCTGTGTGTCTGTGTGTGTGTGTGTGTGTGTGTGTGTGTGTGTGTGTCTCTGTGTGTGTGTGTGTGTGTGTCTGTCTGTGTGTGTGTGTGTGTGTGTGTGTGTCTGTCTGTCTGTCTGTCTGTCTGTCTGTCTGTCTGTCTGTGTGTGTGTGTGTGTGTGTGTGTCTGTCTGTGTGTGTGTGTGTGTGTGTGTGTGTGTGTCTGTGTGTCTCTGTGTGTGTGTGTGTGTGTCTGTGTGTCTGTGTGTGTGTGTGTGTGTGTCTGTCTGTGTGTGTGTGTGTGTGTGTATGTCTGTGTGTGTGTGTCTGTGTGTGTGTGTGTGTGTGTGTGTGTGTGTGTGTGTCTGTCTGTGTGTGTGTGTGTGTGTCTGTCTGTGTGTGTGTGTGTGTGTGTGTGTGTTTGACGGTAGTGTGTTCGTCTCTCTGCAGACAGTGGGAGCCACCGACTGGGAGACGTTTGAGATCCATGGCCGGGTGTTCCTGGCCGTGGCCAACAGCCAGAAGGTCTCTCCGCGCGGGCCGAGTCTCTACAGCATCAACTCCACCGTGTACGAACTCAACACGCTCACACAGACCTTCATACGCTTCCAGGACATCCTCACACACAGGTCAGGACGCACAACAGACACACACAGGTCAGGACGCACAACAGACACACAACAGACACACACAGGTCAGGACGCACAACAGACACACACAGGTCAGGACGCACAACAGACACACAACAGACACACACAGGTCAGGTTCTGGACGCACAACAGACACACACAGGTCAGGCTCTGGACGCACAGCAGACACACAACAGACACACACAGGTCAGGCTCTGGACGCACAGCAGACACACACAGGTCAGGCTCTGGACGCACAGCAGACGCACAACAGACACACAACAGACACACACAGGTCAGACTCTGGACGCACAACAGACACACAACAGACACACACAGGTCAGGGTCTGGACGCACAACAGACACACAACAGACACACACAGGTCAGGCTCTGGACGCACAACAGACGCACAACAGACACACAACAGGTCAGGCTCTGGACGCACAACAGACGCACAACAGACACACAACAGGTCAGGCTCTGGACGCACAACAGACACACAACAGACACACACA
Organism: Zingel zingel; assembly: GCA_023566125.1. Classification (NCBI taxonomy): domain Eukaryota; kingdom Metazoa; phylum Chordata; class Actinopteri; order Perciformes; family Percidae; genus Zingel; species Zingel zingel. Next base: position 1,273,622 of record CM042327.1, read on the forward strand.
GGTCAGGCTCTGGACGCACAACAGACGCACAACAGACACACAACAGGTCAGGCTCTGGACGCACAACAGACGCACAACAGACACACAACAGGTCAGGTTCTGGACGCACAGCAGACACACAACAGGTCAGGCTCTGGACGCACAGCAGACACACAACAGACACACAACAGGTCAGGCTCTGGACGCACAACAGACACACAACAGACACACACAGGTCAGGTTCAGGACGCACAACAGACACACTACAGACACACAACAGGTAAGACTCTGGACGCACAACAGATGCACAACAGACACACAGGTCAGGTTCTGGACGCACAACAGACACACAACAGACACACAACAGACACACAACAGACAGGGTAACGGCCTTAACGAGCCTGTGATCACATGTTGTTGTTGTTGTTGTTGTTGTTGTTGTGTAGCGCGGTGGACTGGGAGTTCTTCACCGTGGGAGAGGAGAAGTTTTTGGTCGTGGCCAACTCTCACGACGGCAGCTCGTACTCTCTGAACAGCGTCGTCTACAGGTGGGTACTTCCTGTCCAGGTGGGTACTTCCTGTCCAGGTGGGTACTTCCTGTCTGAACAGCGTCGTCTACAGGTGGGTACTTCCTGTCCGAACAGCGTTGTCTAGGTGGGTACTTCCTGTCCGAACAGCGTGGAGGACTGCAGGGGGTGTTGCCTTCCTTCTTTCTTCTGTTTCTGTTTTCTTTTTAAGTTTTCATTACTGGTAACCGGACAATTGCTATTCACGATTCCCGCATCTCGACTCCGATTATAGATTATTGGACACACATACACATACTATTAGATTAAATTAAGATCTGTCCATCATCTTGTTCGAGCATAGTTGCTCCACAACGGATCAAGTCCAGACCGAACTCCCCGACCGCGAATGTTGTGGGCGGGGCTAAGTTCGGCTGGCGTCCAGGCTAGTGGGCTGTAGGACCAAAGGGAATTGTTCATGTTATTGAGAGGTCGGAACAATGGGATGTCGGAGAAATGACATGGCAACCCAGCAGGACGTAAATGATTACGTATATCTACTACCATAAGTTTGGCAAACAAACAAACCAACGCTCAGTGATCTTTTCATCACATCTGGCAAACGACAGTCGTAGTCAACTTCCCATCAGTCGTAGCTTTCGGCCAGGTGTCCGTCCCCTTCCTCTGTCTCTGTGTTGGCGTTCTAACCTCCGGCTGATGTGTGAGGACTATGGTTAACTGCTCCTCAGATCTCTGCAGGGTAAATCCAGACAGCTAGCTAGACTCTCTGTCCAATCTGAGTCTTCTGTTGCACGACTAAAACTACTTTTGAACGTCCACGTTCCACCAAAACAAGTTCCTTCCTGAGATTATTTAGCAGAGGAACCATGGGGTACGTGTCCCCCTAGGGGTACTCTGGAGGACTGCAGGGGGTACGTGTCCCCCTAGAGGTACTCTGAAGGACTGCAGGGGGTACGTGTCCCCCTAGAGGTACTTTGGAGGACTGCAGGGGGTACGTGTCCCCCTAGAGGTACTCTGGAGGACTGCAGGGGGTACGTGTCCCCGTAGGGGTACTCTGGAGGACTGCAGGGTACGTGTCCCCCTAGGGGTACTTTGAAGGACTGCAGGGGGTACGTGTCCCCCTAGGGGTACTCTGGAGGACTGCAGGGGGTACGTGTCCCCCTAGGGGTACTCTGGAGGACTGCAGGGGGTACGTGTCCCCCTCGGGGTACTCTGGAGGACTGCAGGGGGTACGTGTCCCCCTAGGGGTACTCTGAAGGACTGCAGGGGGTACGTGTCCCCCTAGGGGTACTCTGGAGGACTGTTCCATCCAGATGTTGGGTCTGGGGCTCAAATTGTCTTTCAAATTCCCTCTGCACGCAATAGGATAGCTCTACAACCAATCAGAGCAACGCTAGTTGATAGATTCAACTTCCAGAAGACCGCTGTTCCCAGCAGCAGCAGCCATAAGCCCCGCCCACTGACTCTATACACGATGTGATTGGCCTGACTAGAATTTGTTTTTTCCAGCTCGCAAGCCCAACGGAGAGTTGCTAGACGACCCTGGCTGCAGATTAAATGTGCTGCTGCTAGGGTGCGTCTAGATTTCTAGGCTATCAGACTTGAGTATTGTGCATTGTGTTTGGTGTTCATATCTGCCTGTTTTGTGTGTCCAGGTGGCAGGGTTACGAGGGCTTCGTTGCGGTCCACAGTCTGCCGACGTTTGGCTGCAGAGACTGGGAACACTTCAGCACCGACCAAGGCTCCTTCCTCGTCTACTCCAGCGCCACTTCAAGGCTCAGCAAGGTCTTCAAACTCAGGACTTACTGAATCTGCCTCCGTCCTCTGCTACACATGGACACCAGACTCTCACCAGGGACTCCTCAAACCTCAAAACAACTTCTTATAATCTACCAACTTCATCACAGCAACATTTACGCTCACGTTGTCAGAGTTCAACACTGAGACCCTTCAGATATTCTGTCCGTTGACGAAGTTTCAAGAGTCGGACAAGGACACTTAAGGCTGTTTTACGCTTCTGCGTCAGTTCCTACGGCGTCGTGACCCTGTCTGAGTTCAACTAACGATTATTTTCATAGTCGATTAATCTGTTGATTGTTTTCTCGATTAATCGATTCGTTGTTTGATCTATAAAATGTCAAAACATGGTGAAAAATGTGGATCAATGTTTCCCAAAAAGCCTAAGATGACGTCCTCAAATATCTTGTTCTGTCCACAACTCAAAGATATTCAGATTACTGTCACAGAGGGGAAAAGATACTAGAAGATATTCAGATTACTGTCAGAGGAGAGAAGAGACTAGAAGATATTCAGATTACTGTCCCAGAGGAGAGAAGAGACTAGAAGATATTCAGATTACTGTCCCAGAGGAGAGAAGAGACTAGAAGATATTCAGATTACTGTCACAGAGGAGAGAAGAGACTAGAAGATATTCAGATTACTGTCCCAGAGGAGAGAAGAGACTAGAAGATATTCAGATTACTGTCCCAGAGGAGAGAAGAAACTAGAATATATTCAGATTACTGTCCCAGAGGAGAGGAGAGACTAGAAGATATTCAGATTACTGTCCCAGAGGAGAGACTAGAAGATATTCAGATTACTGTCAGAGGAGAGAAGATACTAGAAGATATTCACATTACTGTCCCAGAGGAGAGAAGAGACTAGAATATATTCAGATTACTGTCCCAGAGGAGAGAAGATACTAGAAGATATTCAGATTACTGTCAGAGGAGAGAAGAGACTAGAAGATATTCAGATTACTGTCAGAGGAGAGAAGAGACTAGAAGATATTCAGATTACTGTCACAGAGGAGAGAAGATACTAGAAGATATTCAGATTACTGTCAGAGGAGAGAAGATACTAGAAGATATTCAGATTACTGTCAGAGGAGAGAAGATACTAGAAGATATTCAGATTACTGTCCCAGAGGAGAGAAGATACTAGAAGATATTCAGATTACTGTCAGAGGAGAGAAGAGACTAGAAGATATTCAGATTACTGTCCCAGAGGAGAGAAGAGACTAGAAGATATTCAGATTACTGTCCCAGAGGAGAGAAGATACTAGAAGATATTCAGATTACTGTCACAGAGGAGAGAAGAGACTAGAAGATATTCAGATTACTGTCCCAGAGGAGAGAAGATACTAGAAGATATTCAGATTACTGTCCCAGAGGAGAGAAGAGACTAGAAGATATTCAGATTACTGTCCCAGAGGAGAGAAGATACTAGAAGATATTCAGATTACTGTCAGAGGAGAGAAGATACTAGAAGATATTCACATTACTGTCCCAGAGGAGAGAAGATACTAGAAGATATTCAGATTACTGTCCCAGAGGAGAGAAGAGACTAGAATATATTCAGATTACTGTCCCAGAGGAGAGAAGATACTAGAAGATATTCAGATCACTGTCAGAGGAGAGAAGAGACTAGAAGATATTCAGATTACTGTCAGAGGAGAGAAGAGACTAGAAGATATTCAGATTACTGTCCCAGAGGAGAGAAGATACTAGAAGATATTCAGATTACTGTCCCAGAGGAGAGAAGAGACTAGAAGATATTCAGATTACTGTCCCAGAGGAGAGAAGATACTAGAAGATATTCAGATTACTGTCAGAGGAGAGAAGATACTAGAAGATATTCACATTACTGTCCCAGAGGAGAGAAGATACTAGAAGATATTCAGATTACTGTCCCAGAGGAGAGAAGAGACTAGAATATATTCAGATTACTGTCCCAGAGGAGAGAAGATACTAGAAGATATTCAGATCACTGTCAGAGGAGAGAAGAGACTAGAAGATATTCAGATTACTGTCAGAGGAGAGAAGAGACTAGAAGATATTCAGATTACTGTCCCAGAGGAGAGAAGATACTAGAAGATATTCAGATTACTGTCACAGAGGAGAGAAGAGACTAGAAGATATTCAGATTACTGTCCCAGAGGAGAGAAGAGACTAGAATATATTCAGATTACTGTCAGAGGAGAGAAGAGACTAGAAGATATTCAGATTACTGTCACAGAGGAGAGAAGAGACTAGAAGATATTCAGATTACTGTCCCAGAGGAGAGACTAGAAGATATTCAGATTACTGTCCCAGAGGAGAGAAGAGACTAGAAGATATTCAGATTACTGTCCCAGAGGAGAGAAGAGACTAGAAGATATTCAGATTACTGTCCCAGAGGAGAGAAGAGACTAGAAGATATTCAGATTACTGTCCCAGAGGAGAGAAGAGACTAGAAGATATTCAGATTACTGTCAGAGGAGAGAAGATACTAGAAGATATTCAGATTACTGTCCCAGAGGAGAGACTAGAAGATATTCACATTTAACAAGCTGACATCAGAGAAATCTTATTTTTTAAATAAAAAAATGACTCAACCGATTAATCAATTATCAAAATAGATGCCAGTTAATTTAATAGTTGACAACTAATCGAGTCATGGTTGCACCTCTAGTTGCTGTGCATCGCGGTGCATTTCACCGCCATAACGCTAGGGGGAGATCAGTCTGAGGTTATCTGCGAGGTGTCTGCCCGCCAGTTTGTTATATTAGCAAGCAAACTTTAGCACAACTGCCCACAAAGTACTGCTTGCTGGCGAAGTGCTAATTTCAAACGTTACTGACATATATAGACACTTTACAAACGGATAACTCCGTCACTGGAACCAAAATATGTCTGAGTTTATTTGCAAAGCTGATGTCGGTGAACTAGCATGTTGCTACTCCCCACAGCAGCTGCTGGGAACACACAGGACCAGTTGACCAATCACAGTCCAGTTACACATATTTGGAGGTGCACGTCGAGCTACGGCACGGCGACGCAGAGAGGTCTGCGGGGGTACGCTTTCGATTCGACGCAGAAGCATGAATCAGCCTAACATGTCGGCTCAGCCCAGACTATGGGAGGGGTCCGGGGAGATTTCGTCCCAATTCACTGCAGCTATTTGCACTTTCTCTCAAGCCATTGGATGACAGAATGCCTAAGAAGATCATTATTTGGGAAAAACATAACTGTTGCTGAGGAAATGTGCATATTCATAGACACACACAGAGACACACACACACACACACACACACACACACCTAAACCTGAAAATAACCGTTAGCATATATAACAGCTGTTACGTCAGTTCTACTTTACTTTTGCTGATTTAAAATACAATCAATCAATACTTGTCTTTATTGGTATTACTTTAAAGTCTTAATTCAAGTCTTAATTGAATCAAGCTGTCAGCTAGCGGTGAGCCGAATTAGCTGTTAGCTCAACTAACGTTAGCTTCCAGGTGGAGGCTAACGGCTAACGGCAGACCGCTACTACTACTACGACCGGACGCGTGGAAAAGATCGTGCAGTGTCGTGAATCCTCGTTAAACAGGATTATCTTCTGCGCATGTCAGATCCTGCAGGCAGCGAGGATACCGTTACGTAGCAATGATTGTTTGTTGAGAGAACTTTCACACTTACGTTCATAAACCAACCCGTTCTCACTCCGAACTCGTAACATCAGGACGTTTGGACAGCGGCCGTCAGCGTCTGATGAGACGTATAAGGCGTCTTTCAGCGTACTTGTGTAACGCACCGGGGAGAGCAGCCGTTAGAGATGATTTAGAGAGGAGGATGTAAGGAGGGTAGGGGGGGGGATGGGTCAAACACAGGACGTTCACCAGGAGAGCGGGGTCCACGTCACGACGGAACCGTAAGCCCACCCGACCAAGCGCGTTAACTTATAGCGCTAAAGGGACGGCAATAGTCCCGACCGAGCGCGTTAACTTATAGCGCTAAAGGGACGGCGATAG
>CM042327.1:1284920-1292420 GCA_023566125.1 Zingel zingel
GAGAATAACTTTACATCTGAAGCGTTTAAAGACTCTATTTGTCCGTTGTTTATTTCTAAAGAAACACGACAATGTATAAAAGGCTCCATTACCTTGTAGCTCACGTTATGGCTCCGTAGCAGACGTTGTTATAAAAATAGGCTAACGATTGGGTCATAACCACGAGACTTACTGTCTCATAGTAGAGGAATTACCGTATAGTCCAGGAGAAGCTCTCAGGCAGTTTGGACTTCCATTAGCTGTTTAAGTGTAATTCCTAATGTTAACTATCATGTTAGTGATCAGTAATTAGCCTGTGCCTATGTTATCTCCTTACATATACCTACGCTCTCCGTCTCTGCTAGATTGGGAATGATTGAGATTTCTCTTGGCACAGCTACCAGAAGACTTCCAACTTTCAGACAGGTTGCTCACGTCACATCTACGTCTTCAAGCTCAGTTGGAGGCTGCTCAGTAACGCTCAGCCATCACCGGGAAAGAGACTCCACTGGTCTCCGTGGAAATCTACGGTGTCACTTTGTCCACTTCTTTAACTGTCTGTGGTTTCTTCTTGGGGATTTTAAAGGAAGACGCCATGCTGAAGACAAAACAAAACAAACTCAGGCCAAACATCTCAAACAAACAGAGAATTTGTAGTATACGACCAACCTCCATTCAAATATGTTTTAAAAGAAATGTTTCAAAATACCTAAACATAAAGAACGCTACATACATCTGGAACATTTGTTGACCATATTACAAACTATGTGGAACAAAATATATGTAATTGTTTCTATTTACAGAGTGCTACAGCAACATGACAGATTCACAATTAAGAAATGAAGACAAAGAAAGACAGTATCAATCAGTCTCAGAATCAGATCAGGAGATAAATAGGGAATGGTACAATGAAACTGTTGACTTGTCGAATCATTTCAGCTATAATACACGCAGCTTGTAATATATATATATATATATATATATATATATATATATATATATATATATATATATACATATATATACATATATATATATACACACATACATATATATATATATATATATACACACATACACATACATATACATATATATATATATATATATATATTATATTATATATCTATAACCAGTGGAAAATATAAAGTATATGGCGGGAGATATGAACTCCATTCAAAAACATGAGGTTTTTCAACGTAGACGAAAAGTAGATATTCCTGCTTTGTAAATTAAAATTTGTGGATTATTTGTATGCTGAATCTACCAGAACATCCTACTTATTCATACAAGATACCAGCCTTTGGCGTGGGAGATCTGGGTTCGATTCCCACTGCCATACATCAACCAATGTGTCCCTGAGCAAGGCACTTAACCCCTAGTTGCTCCAGAGGCGTGCAACCTCTGATATATAGCAATTATAAGTCACTTTGGATAAAAGCGTCAGTATATTGACATGTAATGTAAAGGTAAAGTCTACTCCAAGGTGCTGGAAAGGAAGGTTCGGTCGACAGTCAAACCTCGGGTTTAAGAGGAACAATGCGGATTCCGTCCTGGTCGTGGAACAACGGACCAGATCTTCACTCTCACAAGGATCCTGGAGGGAGCCTGGGAGTATGCCCAACCGGTCTACATATGACCGGGTCCCCCGGGAGATACTGTGGGAGGTGCTGCGGGAGTATGGGGTGAGGGGGTCCCTTCTCAGGGCCATCCAATCTCTGTACGACCAAAGCGAGAGCTGTGTCCGGGTTCTCGGCAGTAATTCGGACCCGTTTCAGGTGAGGGTTGGCCAACAATCCTGTTTGTAGTATTAATGCACAGGATATCGAGGCGGGAGGGGTTGCAGTTCGGTGGGCTGGGGATCTCATCGCTGCTTTTTGCAGATGATGTGGTCCTGATGGCATCATCGGCCTGTGACCTTCAGCGCTCACTGGATCGGTTCGCAGCCGATGGAGTGCCTTCTCCAGGTAGGGAATGAGTCCTTACCCCAAGTGAAGGAGTTGAAATATCCTTTGTTTATAGCATTATGTCAATAAAATATATGTACTTTATATATGTAGTATATAAATAATAAAAAAACTACACAAATACATTTATAACCGAATACATAAAATATGTAAACAAATAATTATTATTATTAATCTAATCTAATTTGACACGTTATAATAAAAACATAATGCAACTGCACCCTCCCTGTAGTTGTGCTGATCAACCTTTAAACATCCACAGAATCTCATTAAGAAAGTGTGTGGATCATAGACTGCAAATATTACTATTATATTCATATATACAGTCTATGGTTTGGATGTTATTAAACGTAACACAAACACATTACAGTAACTTTATGCATTTATTGTGAAAAGAAATAGAAATCAAAACATGACATGACATATTTTTACAATTTCATGACCACAGCTTCCATCTTTAAAGGACTGGAAGTGGAAGAAGTTTCCAATGTTCACCAGGAATCTGTTCAATCGTTCTGAATTATTTCATACAAAGTTCATTCATTAGTTCATAACAATAAGCTGACATATTTCTGCAAGTGTGATCCTGTACAGACTCAGCTGATCAGCAGTGAGAAACAGGAGGAGACCCTCCGTCCTCCACACAACACAGCGGCCCAATCCCAAAGCCCGGACTCACCGACTCACGGACTTTGGTGCACGTTCTCGCAAAATTCGTAAGGGCTTAGGGTCGTCCCAATGTCGAATCTCAAAGGGCGAGAGGGTCTGAGGACACGCTTACCGAGCCCTTTCCGTGAGTCAGCATCGCTGCAGACGTCACCAAAGGGAATTACCCACAGTTCAAAGCGTTGTGACGTTTACCGCGGAGACCGTAGGGAAATCTGGACATTACAAAGGTAACAACAGCACGACCACGACCACGGAGCAGACTAACCTGTTGTCCAGCTCGTACAACAAGAGTTTGAAAAAACGTGGAATCAGGCAGCCGTCTCCTGGGCCTCGGCAACAAACTTAAAATGAAAACTCCCAAACCGGCAAGTGTCAGCAACATCTTTGTTATTAAACGTCACCAAGGTAACGTGATCTCATGAAGTGCTGTCCCAATCCCATTTCTACCTATCTGAGCCCATGTGGCCTCACTCACTCACTCACTCAGCACCTGAGATCAGTTCAGTCTGGGAGTCTTTGGTCCTCAGTCCTCAGGGCTCACTTTGGGATTGGGCCAGTGACATTGAGGCACCACAAGACCAGAACCCAAACCCAGGATAGAGGGGCTGGGTGAATGTGGTGTTGAAGGTGTGGAGGTGGATCAGTGAGTCAGAGGAGACTCTGTAGAAGGACAGAGAGCCAGCAGGACAGTCCACATACACTGCTACTCTCCCAGAAACAGAGGAGGAGGAGATGGATGCTACTCTACCAGAGACAGAGGAGGAGGAGATGGATGTTACTCTCCCAGAGACAGAGGAGGAGGAGATGGATGCTACTCTACCAGAGACAGAGGAGGAGGAGATGGATGCTACTCTCCCAGAGACAGAGGAGGAGGAGATGGATGCTACTCTACCAGAGACAGAGGAGGAGGAGATGGATGCTACTCTACCAGAGACAGAGGAGGAGGAGATAGATGTTACTCTGTTATTGTGCCAGACAGAGTAACCATCATCATCATAGCACCTCAGACTCCAGGACTGATCATTATATCCAAACACACAGTCTTCACTGCCTCCTCTCCTCCTGATTCCTCTGTAACTCACTGCTATATTAACCTCTCCTCTCCTCTCGACCTCCCAGTAACAGCGACCAGTCAGACCATCTCTACACAGCAGCTGAGGCCACCAGTAGTCAAACCTCTCTGGATGATCAGGATATGGCTGCTGCTCCTCCACATGTGTCACCGTCCTGTTGTCGTCAGACAGTTTGAGTTTTCTGCTCGCTGTGTTTGTGTCGAGTGTGAGTTCACAGGAATCTGACGGAGAGAACGAGACACAACACAGCTGCAGTTATTAACCAATCAGCTCTTTGATGATGACATCAGAGGGCTGAATGAGTGATGTCACAGTTCCATGAATGAAATGTAAAACAGACTTACACTTCCTCAGACCTGGTGTCAACCATCTGACTCCAGCAGGCTCCACCCTGAAAGGAGGAGGGGGGGGGGGCATTACATCATTACATCACACAGCTTCATTCTGATCAAATGCAGGGCTGGAGCCTCTGCAGTAAACGCCATCTTTTGTGTTCCAGGCAATAATGAGTTTCACTAACAACTCATAAAATGTAAATATTTTTTAATATTGTATTTGAAGACATTTTATTTCCACAACTTTTTTTAAAAGTGCATTCATAAACGACTCTTTGCAACAGCAAATAATTTCCAACTTCATGCAGGCTTAATTGAGGCTACTTTTAAAATCACTGAACATCAGTGGGCCTATCCACAGGTCAACACAACATGCTTAACGTGTAATTGGCAAGGTAGAAGGCACCAACATTTGGCCTAATCATAACTGGCCTGGCAGCCCAAAGGCAAAGGTTTTGTTTCCAGATTGTGTGGCAACATATGATGTGGGGGGGTCTGGAGACTGGACACTTCATTTCCTGCATTCTGGTGAATTTTTATGCACATATTTCTACCTTTTTTTGAATCAATATGCTGGAAATATCTTTATGTAAAGGGAAACATAGATTATAATCCAAATATAAAAACATAATGAAAAATATTGCAATAAGGCTCTTAGGCATTATGTATTGATTTAAACTATTTATTCTCCTTTGGATCGACTTTTCTAATTATATCTGAGTCAGCACTCACGTAGCCTAGCATCATTTACTCCTCCCTCCTCTTTTGCATCTTTTGTTGAGGAAGTAACCTCCATGAATGTGCGAATGACAATTATTCACCTCAATTATACATTATTCATTTTAATTTATTAATAGACTAATATTTCAGATGTTTGAGCAAGATTTCTGCTCATGTCCAAAACTTTGTGCACATTCAAAATATAACTCATCCCATCTGTGTTCTCTGAGATTTGGAGGAGTCGTGATATTTTGTGAAAAGTAAAGTATATAGTAGGCTATTACAAGAATAAAGTCCCAATATTTCAGAAAATAATCTACCTGCACCATAGGATAAGTGATTGCTCTGCTGATACGGTAGATCTCAGACCTTCTGACAGACACAGAGCCCCGTCTGAGACGCTGGTCTCTGAATGAGACAACGTTTAGGGAAGAGGCTGTACGCTGCTCTACACCGGAGGTGGAAAACCGAAACTACGGCAGAAATACACGGAGCACAAACGGGACACAACTGCCGCAGCATGTCGACAGCAGAGCGCATCCATAAACCTGAAGCTGCACAGCTTTTTACAGCGAGAGTGGACACTAAGCGACGTCCGGTTTCATATTTGTCAGTCCATCCATCTTCGTCCGCTTATCCGGTATCGGGTCGCGGGGGTAGCAGCTCCAGCAGGGGGCCCCAAACTTCCCTTTCCCGAGCCACATTAACCAGCTCCGACTGGGGGATCCCGAGGCGTTCCCAGGCCAGGTTGGAGATATAATCCCTCCACCTAGTCCTGGGTCTTCCCCGAGGCCTCCTCCCAGCTGGACGTGCCTGGAACACCTCCCTAGGGAGGCGCCCAGGGGGCATCCTTACCAGATGCCCGAACCACCTCAACTGGCTCCTTTCAACGCGAAGGAGCAGCGGCTCTACTCTGAGCTCCTCACGGATGACTGAGCTTCTCACCCTATCTCTAAGGGAGACGCCAGCCACCCTCCTGAGGAAACCCATTTCGGCCGCTTGTACCCTGGATCTTGTTCTTTCGGTCATGACCCAGCCTTCATGACCATAGGTGAGGGTAGGAAGGAAAACTGACCGGTAGATTGAGAGCTTTGCCTTCTGGCTCAGCTCTCTTTTCGTCACAACGGTGCGATAAATTGACTGTAATACCGCACCCGCTGCGCCGATTCTCCGGCCAATCTCCCGCTCCATTGTCCCCTCACACGCGAACAAGACCCCAAGGTACTTGAACTCCTTCACTTGGGGTAAGGACTCATTCCCTACCTGGAGAAGGCACTCCATCGGTTTCCTGCTGAGAACCATGGCCTCCGATTTAGAGGTGCTGATCCTCATCCCAGCCGCTTCACACTCGGCTGCGAACCGATCCAGTGAATGCTGAAGGTCACAGGCCGATGATGCCATCAGGACCACATCATCTGCAAAAAGCAGCGATGAGATCCCCAGCCCACCGAACTGCAACCCCTCTCCACCCCGACTACGCCTCGATATCCTGTCCATAAATACTACGAACAGAATTGGTGACAAAGCGCAGCCCTGGCGGAGGCCAACTTTCACTTGAAACGAGTCCGACTTACTGCCGAGAACCCGGACACAGCTCTCGCTTTGGTCGTACAGAGATTGGATGGCCCTGAGAAGGGACCCCCTCACCCCATACTCCCCCAGCACCTCCCACAGTATCTCCCGGGGTACCCGGTCATACGCCTTCTCCAGATCCACAAAGCACATGTAGACCGGTTGGGCATACTCCCAGGCTCCCTCCAGGATCCTTGCGAGAGTAAAGAGCTGGTCCGTTGTTCCACGACCAGGACGGAATCCGCATTGTTCCTCTTCAACCTGAGGTTCGACTATCGACCGAACCCTCCTTTCCAGCACCTTGGAGTAGACTTTACCGGGGAGGCTGAGAAGTGTGATACCCCTGTAATTGGCACACACCCTCTGGTCCCCCTTTTTGAAAAGGGGAACCACCACCCCGGTCTGCCACTCCTTAGGCACCGTCCCAGACTTCCACGCAATGTTGAAGAGGCGTGTCAACCAAGACAACCCCTCCACACCCAGAGCTTTAAGCATTTCCGGACGGATCTCATCAATCCCTGGGGCTTTGCCACTGTGGAGTTGTTTAACTACCACAGCAACTTCCACCAGGGAAATTGACGACAATCCCCCATCATCCTCCAGCTCTGCCTCTACCATAGAGGGCGTATTAGTCGGATTTAGGAGTTCCTCAAAGTGCTCCTTCCACCGCCCTATCACCTCCTCAGTTGAAGACAACAGCGTCCCATCCTTACTGTACACAGCTTGGATGGTTCCCCGCTTCCCCCTCCTGAGGTGGCGAACGGTTTTCCAGAAGCACCTTGGTGCCGACCGAAAGTCCTTCTCCATGTCTTCTCCGAACTTCTCCCACACCCGCTGCTTTGCCTCTTTCACGGCAGAGGCTGCAGCCCTTCGGGCCCTTCGGTACCTTGCAACTGCCTCCGGAGCCCTCCGGGATAACATATCCCGGAAAGACTCCTTCTTCAGTCGGACGGCTTCCCTGACCACCGGTGTCCACCACGGTGTTCGTGGGTTACCGCCCCTTGAGGCACCCAAGACCCTAAGACCACAGCTCTTCGCCGCAGCTTCAGCAATGGAAACTTTGAACATTGTCCACTCGGGTTCAATGCCCCCAGCCTCCACAGGGATGCACGAAAAGCTCCGCCGGAGGTGTGAGTTGAAAGTCTGTCGGACAGGGGCCTCCTCCAGACGTTCCCAATTTACCCG
>CM042327.1:1294920-1304920 GCA_023566125.1 Zingel zingel
TGTCCATGTAAACACATACGATACAAACAACATGCTAGATCCGTGGGTTCAGCGACAGCAGCGTCCATAGCAACCAGCAGGTTATCTACGGCAGTGGCGGGCCGTGTATTTTACACCTGGGCCTTCAGTTCTATCCTACAGGTATTGAACCACCTTTGAATAACCTCCCCATGACACGAGGACATTACCGTGTGGAATAACGTGATATAACACAAGGCTCAACACCTAGAGACACCTAATACACTACTGCAGAGACATGAACACACGCTGACTGAAGCCATCACCTTCACGCAGGATGACAGGATGCTGCATCACATATAGTCAAAATGAATGGAATTACCAGAGAAACCAAAACAAACCCACAACAACCGGTCATATTTACTCATATGGTGACCACAAAGCAATCAAAACACAAATAACACAATCAGCGATCAACAGGCCTCCCCACAAATTCCAGCCAAGCAGCGGGGGCTTAACACACGTACCCACGCACACACAAAGGCACAGCGGCCACTGACAATGCTCAAATATTTAACACCTAAAACAAGCAGTAATAGCTAGTAAAATCATTTCACTAAAATGCAGAAAAATAATGTAATAATGTATAAATAATGAGGAAACTATAACTGAACACAGCAGAGAGCAGAACAGACTATGTGCCCATTTACACATTGTTATCATTAGATGACTGTAAAATGTAAGCACAGTGCAAACAGGATTACAGCTGCCGGCTCCACTGCCACACTATCATTTACAGAGTCCCAACAATTCCCCCAACACCAAGCATTTGGTGCAACAGTGGACCTTTCTCTGTAGAGAAAACATCAACATTACATCACTCTCAGACACACATATATTGTGTTTGCACTGCAGGAACTAGGAAAGAGGGTTTTTTTAACTTAAAGTCGGTACTCTCCCAGCACAAGAGGAACTTTGTACAATAATTGGACCACACGTCAGTGTACGTCTCTGATCGATCACATGAGCCATGCAGCACCGGCAACTGACATTGTAAACCTCTAGCTAACTAGTCTGCTGAAAGAGTAGATTAATGCTTCATCCACACACTCTTCTCACAGTGTAGAAAGCACATTGCTTTGTGCTAAGCTAGGCTAAACCTGTCCTGGACCTTTCTGTCGGGTTGATACTGACTTGATCCCGGGAAAGAGGGAAAAAACAGGATGTTTCTTAAAACCACGGACAGTGCCTTTAACATACAGATATGTGTCCAAACTACATAAATTATTAACAAAAGAGAGTTATCATTTTAGTTATTTTAGAGATGTTCTCCTTCAAAACTTCCTACACAAATATCTCCTTTTTGTTCGTCAGTGTTTGTACCTGAGAGTGTCCAGTCTCCAGAGAGGATCCTCCCGTCGCGCTGACAGCAGCTCACTCCTGAGTCTCCTGGATGATTGTAGCTCAGGGTCCAGCACTCTCAGATGGGAGGGGTTGGAGCTCAGAGCTGAGACCAGAGAAGAACAGCCTTCCTCTGAGATCAGACAGCCTGACAGACTGCAAACACACAGAACAACACACAGGAACCCTCTGTCAACACGGGGAGCTTGCTGTCCAGGTACATTTTGGTCCAGATTAAGAATACATCTTTAAAATAATATGTGGTATTTAATTATTCAACAATAAAAGTAAACAATGAAAACTCCTAATGGAAAGTAACTTTGAGTCTAGAAATGAATAATTATATAATTAATAACTACTGCCCAAGTTTATCATATCAACAGACACAAAGCTACATGTTATTGTTTTGTCAACTAAAGTTAATCAGAGTTTAAATGGGCATCAGTTGAATGGGTTAATGAATGCTGACCTGAGAGTCTCCAGTGTGCAGTGTGGACTCTTCAGTCCATCAGAGATCAGCTTCCCTCCAGAATCCTGCAGGTTGTTGTTACTCAGGTCCAGCTCTCTCAGACTAGAGGACTGGGAACTGAGAACTGAGGACAGAGCTTCACAGCTTCTCTCTGATAGGTTACAGCCACTCAACCTAAAAAGGATATTCAGACAGTCCATTTAATAATTGATGAATTAAGAAAAAAAGAGCTTAGGTAGCAACCTTTTTTTAATAAAAGGTTGAATAACCTGAGAGTCTCCAGTGTGCAGTGTGGACTCCTCAGTCCATCAGAGATCAGCTTCCCTCCTGAATCCTGCAGGTTGTTGTTACTCAGGTCCAGCTCTCTCAGACTAGAGGACTGGGAGCTGAGAACTGAGGACAGAGCTTCACAGCTTCTCTCTGACAGGTTACAGCCACTCAGTCTGGAGAGACAACAGGAAGGAAACAAGTTATTTATTTATATGTAACTCCTGTTGAAAGATATCAGAGTATTTATTGATGAATAAATCCCACTTACAGAGCTTTGTTCCTGGAGGCTTTGACCACTGGCAGCAGCCTCAGAAGAGCCTCCTCTGAAGCAGAGTATTTCTTCAGGTCAAACACGTCCAGATCTTCTTCTGATGACAGTAAGATGAAGACCAGAGCTGACCACTGAGCAGGAGACAGTTCATCTGTGGAGAGACGTCCTGAACTCAGGGCCTGTTGGATCTGCTCCACTAGAGAACGATCATTCAGTTCATTCAGACAGTGGAACAGATTGATGCTTCTCTCTGCAGACAGACTCCCACTGATCTTCTTCTTGATGTACTCAACTATTTCCTGATTGGTCTCTGAGCTACTTCCTGTCTGTGTCAGCAGACCTCGTAGGAGAGTCTGATTGGTCTGCAGTGAAAGACCCAGGAGGAAGCGGAGGAACAAGTCCAGGTGTCCATTTGGACTCTGTAAGGCCTTGTCCACAGCACACTGGTAGAACTGTGTTGATGTTGTTTGTTTTTCTGACAGCAGGTTGACTCCAGAGTTGATGAATGTCAGATGGACATGAAGAGCAGCCAGAAACTCCTGAACACTCAGATGGACGAAGCAGAACACCTTGTCCTGGTACAGTCCTCTCTCCTCTTTAAAGATCTGTGTGAACACTCCTGAGCACACTGAGGCTGCTGTGATATCGATGCCACACTCTGTCATGTCTGATTCATAGAAGATCAGGTTGCCTTTCTGCAGCTGCTCGAAAGCCAGATTTCCCAAAGACTGGATCATCTTCCTGCTCTCTGGACTCCAGTGTGGATCTGTCTCAGCTCCTCCATCATACTTGATGTTCTTCACTTTGGACTGAACCACCAGGAAGTGGATGTACATCTCAGTCAGGGTCTTGGGCAGCTCTCCTCCCTCTCTGGTCTTCAACACGTCCTCCAGAACTGTAGCAGTGATCCAGCAGAAGACTGGGATGTGGCACATGATGTGGAGGCTTCGTGATGTCTTGATATGGGAGATGATTCTGCTGGCCTGCTCCTCATCTCTGAATCTCTTCCTGAAGTACTCCTCCTTCTGTGGGTCAGTGAACCCTCTGACCTCTGTCACCATGTCAGCACACTCAGGAGGGATCTGATTGGCTGCTGCAGGTCGTGTGGTTATCCAGAGGCGAGCAGAGGGAAGCAGATTCCCCCTGATGAGGTTTGTCAGCAGCACACCCACTGAGGTGGACTCTGTAACATCAGTCAGGATCTCAGTGTTGTGGAAGTCCAGAGGAAGTCGACACTCATCCAGACCGTCAAAGATGAAGACAACCGGGAACTCTTCAAACCTGCAGATTCCTGCTTCTTTGGTTTCACTAAAGAAGTGATCAACAAGTTCCACCAAGCTGTACTTTCTCTCTTTCAGCACATTCAGCTCTCTGAAGGTGAATGGAAATGTGAACTGGATGTCCTGGTTGGCTTTGTCTTCAGCCCAGTCCAGAGTGAACTTCTGTGTTAAGACTGTTTTCCCGATGCCAGCCACTCCCTTAGTCATCACTGTTCTGATTGGTTCATCTCTTCCAGGTGGGGCTTTAAAGATGTCTTCATATCTGATTGTTGTTTCTGGTCTGTTTGGTTTCCTGGATGCTGTTTCAATCTGTCTGACCTCATGTTCAGCATTGACCTCTGCAGTCACTCCCTTTGTGATGTAGATCTCTGTGAACATCTGATTCAGAAGGGTTTGGTTTCCTGCTTTAGCAATCCCCTCAAACACACACTGGAACTTCTTGTTCAGGTTAGTCTTGAGTTTACGTTTACAAACTCCAGCTGGACTTCCTGAATGAATACAGAATAAAGAAGATCAGTAAGTGATGTATAGAGAAACAGGAACATACTTTGACCCTTCTCTGGAGACATTAGTAAACGTCCCATTAGTCCAGAAAGTTAAATCTTTAGAGAAATCCTCTTACTGCTCTGCAGACGGTCAGCCAGCTCGTCCTGGTTCATTCTCCTCAGGAAGTGCAGTGTGATCTTCAGAAATGCGTCTCTGCTCCTCCTCTGCTCTTCATCCTCATCCTCCCTCTGACTCTCTGAGCATTCTGGGTAATATGGACTCAGAAGCTTCTGGATCTTCTTCAGCTCGTTCTTCACAAAAGTGACGATGTTCTCCTCCAGCAGCTGGAACAGAAGATTATATGAATCAAATCAAACTGAAATCATGGAAGCAAACATCAGATCCATGTTGGACAGACTGACAATCCTCTGGTCTAAAACATGCAGCATGGAGATGATTGTGAACAGAGTAGATGTAAAAGTAGGGGAGAGCCAGGACATTTGAAACACTTTTTAATTAAACGTAATTTACAAAGCGATCATATCACGCTGAAAGCTAATATTTTGTCACTAGCAACCTACGCCTGTCATCTCTCAAATACAGTTGCATTTTCAGCTTTGAACAAAACCGTTCAGGAATTATTACAGCAAAAGTGGGACGTGCGTAATGTTCATCCCTCCTGGCCGGGACAATTGAAACAGCATGGGGGGACGGATGAAACATACAGTTTAAGCCATTTAAACTTCACACAACTTCAATATTTTACTACATATCATGAATGGTACTCCCAAAAGGTGTTATTTTAGATAGATTGTTGCTGGACTATACATCTTCGTGAATGTCTGTTAGTTTGTCTGTTAACAACTAATCGCCTTCATCATGAAGCGGTTATTGAAATATCATGCACTGCGGATGATTCTGCCATTTTTATAGCTAGAACAGTACGTTTTCCCATTTATATCATGTTTCTATTGTGGAAAATGTCGTTTCACTAGCTTTTTTTTTTTTGGGTTAGGGCACTGCACATCCAAATAAGTGCCCTTAACGACCCCCAGCCCGTCAGTCTCCATAGGGTAACATGGGACCTTAATGACCCCCAGCCCGTCAGTCTCCATAGGATAACATGGGACCTTAACGACCCCCAGCCCGTCAGTCTCCATAAGATAACATGGGACCTTAACGACCCCCAGCCAGTCAGTCACCATAGGATAACATGGGACCTTAACGACCCCCAGCCCGTCGGTCTCCATAGGATAACATGGGACCTTAACGACCCACAGCCAGTCAGTCTCCATAGGATAACATGGGACCTTAACGACCCCCAGCCCCTCAGTCTCCATAGGATAACATGGGACCTTAACGACCCCCAGCCCGTCAGTCTCCATAGGATAACATGGGACCTTAACGACCCCCAGCCCGTCAGTCTCCATAGGATAACATGGGACCTTAACGACCCCCAGCCCGTCAGTCTCCATAGGATAACATGGGACCTTAACGACCTCCAGCCCGTCAGTCTCCATAGGATAACATGGGAAAACTTGACCCCCTACCTAGTGGGCTCAAATATATTTTCATCTTTCTAAAACTGCTTTTCCATGTCTCACCTCCATAACTTATTGTATAAACACAGATATTTGTGCATTTACTTAAAATACATGGAGTTACAGCCAGGTCGGGGACAGTTGAAACAGCTGTTAGACATATGCCATTATAGCCTGTTTTGCTTCCCATGTAAACAAGCATGCAATATGAACGTCTGGGATTGTGGAGACTATATGGTCTACTGAATAAGCACGTAGTTGGATCGTTAAATGAAAATGAAAAAATGTAACCGCTAATGAAGTTAACTTTCGACCATCAAAACTCGTTTATCGCCTGCTGTAACTCTGTGATAAAAGGAAACAACAGGAAGGTATTTGGCTGATAGAAGGACGTTAACATGCTCTATGTGTTGACCTGAGGAAGTCTGTCTATCATCATTGCACTCAGAGAAAACTGGAATGTTTCATCCGTCCCGGCTCTCCCCTAGTTGTAAATGTACAGACCATAAATATAGAGTCCAGGTGTGTTGGATGCTGCTGGGCAGACTGACCACTGGGAACCTCTGAGCTCTCCTGGTCCACTCTGTGGAGGAATCAGGAAGAATTAGCTCACATCATGTCTGTCCACACAGAGACACACACAAGGTAAAGGTCCTGTGACTTAAAGTGTTGAATACAACATAGAATCAGAAGGTTTCCCCTGACATTGAAGTGATGGTGGTACTGCTGACCCCACTGTTAATCAACAGAAAGACTAAGAAGTTAACAAGGGCTACAACATGGTTGGTCTAAAGGACTCCTGAAGCAGCAGACCGGTACCATGAGGACAGCAGGTCTGCAGCTGCTGTGGTCATGGAGCCAAACATTTGTAGGTAGAAGAAGTTTTGGGGAGTCAACGGTTAAAAACCTTCTGTTGGCCTCAAAATGATTTTGGCAAACCATCAGCAGACTCAGGAGGGGGAAGCAGAGCTTAGACGGCCTGTTTGTAGTCGGGGAGAACTGCTGACCTGGGCTGAGGATACTGTTGGATGGGGGTTCCCTTTTTTGCATCCCCTTATTGACTTCTGATCTGACATCCAACTGGCAAACCCACATCCAACATTTGGGGAGAATTTTGCATTTTGACCAATTTGGGGGGGGGGGGGGGGGGGGGGGGGGGGGTCTGGTCATGAACCCACTCACTGAAACTTGGCCTTTAGTGTCCAGACTCAAATGGCAGAAGTCTTCTCATGGCAAATAGTGTCCCGACCCAGTTGACCCAAACACTTACCAAGGGTCTCTGGTTCTCCAGGGGGGATGTGCAGATGAAGTTACCCTGGAAGGGGCACTCTGAGGGGCATACATCCCAACCATCACCCTGGTATTCCCAGTTGGAGAAGAACATTTGGGAAGAATTTTGCCATTCATGATTTTTAGCCTACCCTATGGCTATGGGAGATTTTAAATGCTTTTTAACGGGGCTAAAATATGAGATAATATTGGATCAAACCAGGTCCAATATTAACTTCAGATCTACAGTTGAAGACTGGTCTTACTGGACAGCTTTCAGATGTGAGAATATAAATATATGTGAAGAAGAAAGATGCTGAAAATGTATTTCAAAACTTCTCTGGATACATGAAAGTTGAAACATGAATCAGCAATATTATAATATTATTATAATATTAACAGCTTACCTCTTGTCAGCAGACGGTTGTTGACCTTTAAAGTTAATGAAGCGTTGATATGACCGGTCACTCTTGAAGGACACACAGCTGGGTTCAGGTTCAGCAGAGTCTGGTCTTTGATGGATCCTGTTACAGAGAGAGTAAGACCAACAGGGATGGGAATTCACTTTTTAGTATTCAGACACAAAAACAGCTGCAGATACAAGCAGCAACTAAAACAAGATTAACACAAAGAAGTTCAATACACTAAACAAAAAACTGGGTTAAAAAGCTGAAGCACCAGAGAATATACTGGACCAAACCAGATCCAATATTTACCTAAAGTCAAGAGATGAAGACTGGTTTAACTGGACAACATTCAGATGTGAGAATATAAATATATGTGAAGTAGAAAGATGCTCAAAATAAACCCCAAAAACTTCTCTGGATACATAAAAGTTAAAACATGAATCAGCAATATTATATTATTAACAGCTTACCTCTTTTTAGCAGAGGGTTGTTGACCTTCAAAGTTAATATCGCGTTCAGGTGACCTTGGTCTGGTCCTGATATGACATATGACATATGACATGTTCAGGTAAAGGCTGTAGGCCTAATTATTAACAATTAAATGCCAATAATGCTTTACTTTCTGTCCAAAACTCAATTAAAATATATTTTGAAATCAGAATAAAATATAAAAAAAGAAAAATGTTTTTGTCTAAACAAGTGAGACAGGAAATTATTTTGCAAAAATATTCACATTTCATGTCATTTAGCTGGCGCTTCAATCCAAAGCCACTTACAATTGTTATATATGTCAGAGGCCGCACACCTCTGGAGCAACTAGGGGTTAAGTGCCTTGCTCAGGGACACATTGGTTGATGCATTGCAGTGGGAATTGAACCCTGATCTCCCACACCAAAGACATGAGTCATATCCACAGCACCATCACCACCCGGTCATCAGCTACAGAAATTCCTCTCCACACTTTATTTGAAGTGTGCATGAGACTGACATGACCCAAAACAACCCAGACGGGACGTAGTTCCATCAAATGAGACTCAGGCCAGTTTGCTGGATGTTCACAACTCACCTCAATCTTCTTCTTCTTAACATTTCAATTTCCCTTTCAATTTGCAGCTTCTGCACTTCAAGTCTCTCCATCTCTCCATCGCTCTCCTCCATTTCTACTCGCCTCTCCCTTAAAGGTCTTTTTTTTAAAGTAGCGGTGGCTCCATGGACCGGTGACTCTTCATGAACACACAGCTGGGTTCAGGTTCAGGTCCAGGTCCATGTACAGATTCAGGTTCAGGTTCAGCAGGGTCTGGTCTCTGGGTCCTGTTAGAAAGAGAGGAAGACCACTTTTTAATCTCCAGAACCAGAAGCTGCTGGAGAAACTAGAAGCTATCAAGCAAAAAGTAAAGTCTGAAGTCTCTTCACTGAATGATGTCTTCTCTCTGCTCATCCTGCTCGGTCATTCGTTCTCTTTCTGGGAGAACGGGAACATTGGAAAGGCTCCTAGGGCCTTATTTATAAAACTGTGAGTAGATTCTATTCTCAAAGATTTTGTGCACCAAAACGTCTGAATTTTCATACGCAAAAACAAAATTCTGATTCATAACACCTTGCGGTGCACACCGGTACGCACTCTTCTCGTTATATATAGGGACGTGCGTTACCTTATGCGGTCGTGCACGAGCCTCACACTCCTCTCAAGGTCGTCCCATATTGGTCCTAATGAGGTCCATGTTAATCAATCAATGAATATAGCAGCCTTGTAAAGAAGCCCTTGATGAGAAGCCCTTGTTGACCAATCATGAAACGGTTCAGTGATTAATTCCCTTCACCATTCTCACCTTCTCTCTCGGGCTCTCTGCAGCATTTTAACCATGTTAAACTTTTACCGTTTTTTTATGTGGATTAAGACGAGGAGATTTAGAAGAGCGTCGAGCTACGGCTTCATTCTGTGGAAACCTACAACATTTTGTAACTTAAATGTGTGCATACTAATATATCTGAATGCAGGAATTTAGACGTCAGAAGTTTTTTCTCGCCACTGTCGCACCAAATGATTGCTGAGAGTGGTCTACGCCTACTCTATTTGAGTGCCCTGATTAGGAATGGACACCACAAATAACATGTTATTCAATTTGAACACAAAGTTGGCTCTGATCTGTTTGACCTGTCGCCCTCAGGGAGGCGCTACAGGTGCATCAGAGCAAGGACTAACAGATTCAAGAACAGTTTCTTCCCAAAATCCATAACCACTTTGAACTCACACATGCACTGACTTCACAGTCTTACCCCCAACCCCCGGACTTTCTTCTACCCACCTACTGTGCAATATTTAATACTTCTGATAACACTGATAATTCTGTGCAATTCCATTACTGTGCAATATTATTATTTTACACTGCGTATCACACTGTATACAAACCATATTTACCTTTCTTTCTTTATATATATATATATATATATATATATATATATATATATATATATATATATATATATATATATATATATATATATATATATGTATATTGGGTTTCAGAACTGTGCACCTTACCCCCTTTTTCTTTTGCACTACTTATTTTATTCCATGTTGTTATACATATAATAAAAGGCTTTCTATTCTATTCTATTCTAAAGAAGCAAGACTAGTTGGTGTTGGA
>CM042327.1:1314920-1322420 GCA_023566125.1 Zingel zingel
CTCTCTCTCTCTGTCCCTCTCTCTGTCTCTCTCTCTCTCTGTCCCTCTCTCTGTCTCTCCCTCTCTCTCTCCCTCTCTCTCTTTGTCTCTCCCTCTCTAGCTGTGCCAGTCAGTGTCTCCCTCGCTCGCCCTCTCTCTGCAGGTGGAGGGGGAGCAGAGGGAGTGGAAGAGGAAGGTGAGGGAGGGGAGAGAGAGGGAGGCCAGACAGGCTCTGCTTATCCACCGCCTGCAGAACAAGGTGAGACCAGACAGTAGTATTCCCATCAAATACACAGTATTATACCCGGTATTATACACGGTGTTATACCCGGTGTTATACCCGGTGTTATACCCGGTGTTATACCCGGTATTATACCCGGTATTATACACGGTATTATACCCGGTATTATACACGGTATTATACACGGTATTATACCCGGTATTATACACGGTATTATACCCGGTATTATACCCGGTATTATACCCGGTATTATACACGGTGTTATACCCGGTATTATACAC
Organism: Zingel zingel; assembly: GCA_023566125.1. Lineage (NCBI taxonomy): Eukaryota > Metazoa > Chordata > Actinopteri > Perciformes > Percidae > Zingel > Zingel zingel. Next base: position 1,315,422 of record CM042327.1, read on the forward strand.
GGTATTATACCCGGTATTATACACGGTGTTATACCCGGTATTATACACGGTATTATACCCGGTATTATACACGGTGTTATACCCGGTATTATACACGGTATTATACCCGGTATTATACACGGTGTTATACCCGGTATTATACACGGTATTATACCCGGTATTATACACGGTGTTATACCCGGTATTATACACGGTATTATACCCGGTATTATACACGGTATTATACCCGGTATTATACACGGTATTATACCCGGTATTATACACGGTATTATACCCAGTATTATACCCGGTGTTATACCCGGTATTATACCCGGTGTTATACACGGTGTTATACCCGGTATTATACCCGGTATTATACCCGGTATTATACCCGGTATTATACACGGTATTATACCCAGTATTATACCCGGTATTATACCCGGTGTTATACACGGTGTTATACCCGGTGTTATACACGGTATTATACCCGGTATTATACCCGGTGTTATACACGGTGTTATACCCGGTATTATACCCGGTGTTATACACGGTGTTATACCCGGTGTTATACACGGTATTATACCCGGTATTATACAAGGTATTATACCCGGTATTATACCCGGTATTATACACGGTGTTATACACGGTGTTATACCCGGTATTATACACGGTATTATACCCGGTATTATACCCGGTATTATACACGGTGTTATACACGGTGTTATACCCGGTATTATACCCGGTATTATACACGGTGTTATACACGGTGTTATACCCGGTATTATACACGGTATTATACCCGGTATTATACCCAGTATTATACCCGGTATTATACCCGGTATTATACCTGGTATTATACACGGTATTATACCCGGTATTATACCTGGTATTATACCCGGTATTATACCCGGTATTATACCTGGTATTATACCTGGTATTATACCCGGTATTATACCCGGTATTATACCCGGTATTATACCCGGTATTATACCTGGTATTATACCCGGTATTATACCCGGTATTATTAACGGTATTATACCCGGTATTATACCCGGTATTATACCCGGTATTATACACGGTATTATACCCGGTATTATACCCGGTATTATACCCGGTATTATACCTGGTATTATACCCGGTATTATACCCGGTATTATTAACGGTATTATACCCGGTATTATACCCGGTATTATACCCGGTATTATACCCGGTATTATACCTGACATCATGTTGATGGGTTGTGTCTGTAGGTGTGGGAGTACAGAGACCGATGTCAACATCTGGACGTCCAGCTGCAGGACAATCGCACACAGCTGCTCAACACGGAGGTCAGTGCTCCACATGTGGGCCGGATGTGGGCTAGATGTGGGCTAGATGTGGGCCAGGTGTGGGCTAGATGTGGGCCAGGTGTGGGCTACATGAGGGCCGGATGTGGGCCAGGTGTGGGCCAGGTGTGGGCTAGATGTGGGCCAGGTTAGGCTAGATGTGGGCCAGGTGTGGGCTACATGAGGGCCAGGTGTGGGCCAAATTGTGTGCTAGATGTGGGCCAGATTGTGTGCCAGGTGTGTGCCAGGTGTGGGCTAGATGTGGGCCAGATTGTGGGCTAGATTGTGGCCCAGGTGTGGGCCAGATTGTGTGCTAGATGTGGCCCAGGTGTGGGCCAGATTGTGGGCTAGGTGTGGGCCAGATTGTGGGCTAGATTGTGGGCTAGGTGTGGGCCAGATTGTGGGCCAGATTGTGTGCTAAATGTGGCCCAGGTGTGGGCCAGATGTTGTGTGCTGTAGTGAAATGAATCCAGGTGGAGATGGTCGTTGATGTTGTGTGTTTGTTTCCTAGCGGCGGATCAGAGATGAATTCAGTGACTCTCTGGAGAGCACCCTCATCAGGCTGGAGGAGGAACAACAGAGGTGTGTGTGTGTGTGTGTGTGTGTGTGTGTGTGTGTGTGTGTGTGTGTGTGTGTGTGTGTGTGTGTGTGTGTGTGTGTGTGTGTGTGTGTGTGTGTGTGTGTGTGTGTGTGTGTGTGTGTGTGTGTGTGTGTGTGTGTGTGTGTGTGTGTGTGTGTGTGTGTGTGTGTTCATTCAGATGTGGGTTTTTTAGATTCTATTTTGTATATATACAGTAAATGTATTTGACAGCATAAGACAGGAGAGTAGTTTTGCTTTAATAATATTGTGTGTGTGTGTGTCTTTGTCTCTCTTCAGGTCAGTCGGTCTGGCTGACACAAACGCTCTCCTCCGAGAGCAGCTCAGCCAATCAGAGCAGGCCAACCAGGCCCTGAGGGAGGACCTCCATAAGCTGACATCTGATTGGACCAGAGCGGTGGAGGAGGCGGAGCAGAGAGAGGACGATTGGCGGAGGGAGAGAGAGGTGTGCAGTTTGGTTTCAGGCTTCTGGGACTGATGTGTGACTTTTAAGGTGGATTTGCTGATCTGTGTGTGTGTGTGTGTGTATGTATGTATATATATGTGTGTGTGTGTGTGTGTGTGTGTGTCTCCAGTGTCGGTCAGGTCTTGAAGGCCAGCAGCAGGCTCGGTTGCTGTCACTTTGGAGGAGCGTGGTCGCTCTGAGGCGACACTGTCACAGCGTTAAAACCGCCGCCGACAGGTACGTGAGTCCGTGAACAGCTCTGTGGTGTTAGCCTGGTTGACCCCACACCCAGGCTACTATGGTCCTTCCCCGGGTAAGTTCTGCCAGTCCTCCCAGATTACCTGCTACCGCTACAGTAGGTGGCGCTCTGCTAACGTACGGCTGGTCGGAATGAGACTGACGTGTCATAACCTCAACCATTTGGAAACCAAGTACAAACAGAAATGTTCTTTCAACTAACAATCAATCTCTGAGTGTCGATTGTGACGTGTTCATAGCACCAGTTGATATCACACACACACACACACACACACACACATACATACTGTATATACACACACACATACAGACACACACACACACACACACATACATACTGTATATACACACACACACACAGACACACACACACACACATACACACACACAGAGAGACAGACACACACACACACACACACACACACACACACACACACACAGAGAGACAGACACACACACACACACACACACACACACACATACATACTGTATATACACACACACATACAGACACACACACAGACACACACATACACACATACATACTGTATATACACACACACATACACACACACACATACACACACACTCATTCAGACACACACACACACACACACACACACACACACACACACACACACACACACACACAGAGAGAGACAGACACACACACACACACACACACACACACACACACACACCCAGACACACACAGACACACACACACACAGAAATACACACACAGAGACACACACACACCCTTGATAGAACCGGTACATTGTGCATCTCTAGTGTATGGTGTACTGTATGAACTGAGATGAGGCTGTGTGTCTGTCTGCAGGGATCTGTGGCAGCTGAGGGCCGAGTTTTCTCGTCTCTCGTCCTCTCTCCTCTCCAGTTGGGACTCCGTCTCGTCCTCCCTGAGGCCCGGCGCTCCTCCCCTGTCCTCCGCCCTTACCCTCCCTCCCCAGGACTCTACCCTTACCCTCCCTCCCCTGTCCTCCGCCCTTACCCTCCCTCCCCTGTCTTCCACCCTTACCCTCCCTCCCCTGTCTTCCACCCTTAACCTCCCTCCCCAGGACTCCACCCTTACCCTCCCTCCCCTGTCCTCCGCCCTTAACCTCCCTCCCCAGGACTCCACCCTTACCCTCCCTCCCCTGTCCTCCGCCCTTACCCTCCCTCCCCTGTCTTCCACCCTTACCCTCCCTCCCCTGTCTTCCACCCTTAACCTCCCTCCCCAGGACTCCTCAGCGTCTCTGCCTCCTCTTATCTCCTCCTCCACCCTGGGAAGCTTCTCCCTGGGAGACCTGGAGCAGCGAGAGGAGGAGGAAGAGGAGGACGAGGAGGAAGAGGAGGAGCAGCGAGAGATTTCAGAGATGAAGCTTCTACACGAGACAAAAGTCTCACAGCTGACAGAACGGTGAACCTCTTTATCTTTAGTCTTCTTTATCCATTAACAGAAGGTGCAGCTAGTGATTATTTCCATCGTATTGTCCACATCTCTGAGATCTTGAGTGTCCTGTCCCAGAGGAGAGACGAGAGCATGTTCACATTTAACGCTGACCTCACACCCGATCACCTGATTCATCATAAACAAATTACTCAAACTGATTCATACATTACCTAAAGTTGTTGTTGTCTGATTGTCTGCCTGTCGGTCTGTCTGCCTGCCTGTCTCTCTGTCTGATTGTCTGCCTGTCGGTCTGTCTGCCTGCCTGTCTCTCTGTCTGATTGCCTGTCTGTCTGTCTGCCTGTCCCTCTGTCTGCCTGCCTGTCTCTGTCTGATTGCCTGTCTGTCTGTCTCTCTGTGTGTCTCTATCTCTCTGTCTGCCTGCCTGTCTCTGTCTGATTGCCTGTCTGTCTGTCTCTCTGTGTGTCTCTATCTCTCTGTCTGCCTGTCTCTCTGTCTGCCTGCCTGTCTCTCTGTCTGATTGCCTGCCTGTCTGTCTGCCTGCCTGTCTCTCTGTCTGATTGCCTGTCTGTCTGTCTCTATCTCTCTGTCTGTCTGTCTCTCTGTGTGTCTCTATCTCTCTGTCTGTCTGTCTCTCTGTGTGTCTCTATCTCTCTGTCTGTCTGTCTCTCTGTGTGTCTCTATCTCTCTGTCTGCCTGTCTCTCTGTGTGTCTCTATCTCTCTGTCTGCCTGTCTCTCTGTGTGTCTCTATCTCTGTCTGTCTCTCTGTGTGTCTCTATCTCTCTGTCTGTCTGTCTCTCTGTGTGTCTCTATCTCTCTGTCTGTCTGTCTCTCTGTGTGTCTCTATCTCTCTGTCTGTCTGTCTCTCTGTGTGTCTCTATCTCTCTGTCTGCCGTCTGCCTGTCTCTCTGTGTGTCTCTATCTCTCTGTCTGTCTCTCTGTGTGTCTCTATCTCTCTGTCTGTCTCTCTGTGTGTCTCTATCTCTCTGCCTGCCTGTCTCTCTGTCTGATTGCCTGTCTGTCTGTCTCTATCTCTCTGTCTGTCTGTCTCTCTGTGTGTCTCTATCTCTCTGTCTGTCTGTCTCTCTGTGTGTCTCTATCTCTCTGTCTGTCTGTCTCTCTGTGTGTCTCTATCTCTCTGTCTGTCTGTCTCTCTGTGTGTCTCTATCTCTCTGTCTGCCGTCTGCCTGTCTCTCTGTGTGTCTCTATCTCTCTGTCTGTCTCTCTGTGTGTCTCTATCTCTCTGTCTGTCTCTCTGTGTGTCTCTATCTCTCTGCCTGCCTGTCTCTCTGTCTGATTGTCTGTCTGTCTCTATCTCTCTGTCTGTCTGTCTCTCTGTGTGTCTCTATCTCTCTGTCTGTCTGTCTCTCTGTGTGTCTCTATCTCTCTGTCTGTCTGTCTCTCTGTGTGTCTCTATCTCTCTGTCTGTCTGTCTCTCTGTGTGTCTCTATCTCTCTGTCTGCCTGTCTCTCTGTCTGTCTGCCTGTCTCTCTGTCTGTCTGCCTGTCTGTCTGTCTCTCAGGATAGCGGAGCTGTCTCTCTCTCTGCAGGCGGAGGACAGTCGGCGGGAGGAGAGAGAGAGGGAGGCCGAGAGACACAGAGACACAGAGAGGAGTCTTCAGTCTGTCAGTCAGGCTGTGGTCAAGCTGGTGAGTCAGAACAGCCAATCACAGCGCTGGGTCACCTCAGCTCCTGGTAGAACGCACCACCCACGGTTCCCCAGCGCCGAGCACACGGGCACGACGACGGTGACGAGCTGCGGTTCCTAACGCTAGGTTTGGTTCATCAAAGACGCAGGACAGGAGTTAGGACAGCAAAGACCTCCGACAGGTCACTGCTCCCTGTTCCTCGTATATCGCGCTGGTTCCCCCGGCGACCGCGCCCTGCTCGTCCTCGCCTCAAAATACAAAACTGACACTTTTTTTCTGACATTTCTGTCCCATTTTTAAACATTTTTCTGACTTTTTCTGACATTTTTCCCCCCTTTTTTGTACAAATTTTTCTGACTTTTTTTGTCCAACTTTTTTTTAATACTTTTTCTGAATTTTTTTTTTTATATATATTTTTTTTGTCCCATTTTTTGACTATTTTTTTGACTTTTTTGTGCCCTTTTGTAACTCATTTTTCTGACATTTTTGTCCCATTTTTAAACATTTTTCTGACTTTTTCTGACATTTCCCCCCCCCCTTTTTGTACAAATTTTTCTGCCTTTTTTTAACCCATTTTTTCAGGTGTTTGTCCCATTTTTCACCGTTGAGGCTTTCGTCCACCAGTACTGACACTTTTGTGACACATTTTTTTCTGGTGAATTTGACACTTTTTCTGATTTTTATTTTATTTATTTTTTGTCCCATTTTTAAACATTTTTCTGACTTTTTTGACACTTTCTTTCTTACTTTACTTACTTTTTCACTTTCTTCATTTTTTTGATACTTTTTCTGACATTTTTCCCCCTTTTTTGTACAAATTTTTCTGACTTTTTTTGCCCCACTTTTTGACACTTTTTTAACCCATTTTTCTGACATTTGTTTTTACTTTTTTTTTACTTTTTTGTTCCATTTTTCTGACTTTTTCTGACATTTTTGACACTTTCTTAACCCATTTTTCTGATTTTTTTGTTCCTTTTTCAGGTGTTTGTCCCATTTTTCACCGTTGAGGCTTTTGTCCACCAGTACTGACACTTTTGTGACTCATTTTTTCCGGTGAATTTGACACTTTTTCTGACATTTTTGTCCCATTTTTTGACACTTTTTCTGACATATTTGTGCCTTTTGAACTCATTTTTAGTGGTAAAATGTCAGAAAAATGGATAGGTGGTCCGTGGAAAAGCAAAATAAAATATAAAATAATAGTTTTTTAACCTTTATATTAAGAATATGTATATTGTAGAGTAAATAAATGAATTAATTATGTGGCAGTGGACCTTCTTTTAAGGAGCCTGTTGTTCTGATGAGATGACCAGTTCTAGTTCTAGTGCTAGGA
>CM042327.1:1327420-1332420 GCA_023566125.1 Zingel zingel
TACGCAATCGATTCTACGCAGAAACGTAAAAAGGGTCTGTCAAATCTGGCTCCAATTAATGAATCCCCGCGCCTTCTTTCATCGGACTTACGTTTAGCAGAACACAAGGATCAATATGAGACGAGGAGTTCAGTTAAGCAAAGTTTACCGAGTCCAGCAGAGATACATCACAGCTGTGGGTTCACCAGCAGAGTCTAATGGCGTTTTTCCATTACATGGTACCTGCTCGACTCACCTCGACTCGCCACGCTGTGCGTCCGTTCTCCGTTGCAGATTGTAGTCCCGCCTCAGCGTGGCTGGTCGTCTTATACGCCGGCTCGACACACACACCAGCGCACAAGTATAACCATCAGGCCCCTTGAGCTTGTTCTCCAGCTCTGTGGAGGCTCCAGGCAGAGCTTTCTCCGTAGCCGATGGAAGTGGCCTGATGGTTATACTTGTGCGCTGGTGTGTGCGTGGAGCCGGCCGTGTGTGTGTGTGCGTAGGCTACGGAGAAAGCTCTGCCTGGAGCCTCCGCAGGACTGGAAACAAGCGGCGCCGCAGTAACCTGGCGTGACCTAACGTCACACACACAGAACGTGGAAGGTGTGTTGATGCCAGAAGACACATTTAGTTTCTAATGAAGCTGGAGGCAGCAAACACACAGCTGGCTGAACTAGTTAAAGATAGGGTTAGTTCAGGACCCCCGTCTGTCGCTTTCACGTCACCTTTTGGTATCGCCTCAGCTCGCTGGGACCTCCACGGAGGTGGTGCTAAAAATAAGTACCTGTTAGCAGGTACCAGGGACTTTTTTTCATAATGGAAAACCAAAAAAGGCGAGTAGAGGCGAGCAGGTACCATGTAAAGCGCCATAAGTTTCTCTAGCAACAGACATGAAGTCAGAGCTGGTCCACCAAGATCTCGTCTGAATCAGGAGCTCTGATCTGTTCTCTCCCTCAAGCTTTTAACCTATCCTCACAGGAGGGTGTCTTCTAGTTTCTAGACAGAAACTGCTATCTTACACACACACACACACACACACACACACACACACACACACACACACACACCAGGGTCGGGGCCTCTGTGTGGTGCAACTTCCTCTTCCGTTATCACAACCTTTAAACAATGCACCTCTACGCCATAAAAGCCTAAAACTATTTTTATGACTTAAGCTCAACTTTCTGTGCATCAGAGGTCACCCGGAGTACTTCTAACCCCTTCCTCAATAACTAACAGCTCTTTTGCAGCAAGCACATACACACATTTTGTTAATTAAATATTCCTACACTCAAAAAGCTCATATAAGCTCGGTACATACGGCTTTTTACTTATGTTTTTACTACTTTTTATGAATTCATGTTGTATTTAACTCTGATGTTGTCCTCGGGGCAAATTTGACCCCTTTTTAAAAATGTCTATATCAAAAATATGGCTTTCTTTTTAACCAAATTACTAGAGATGCACCGATAGGGTGACCGGGATTGGCCGGTTTCCACGTGCTCGGCCATGACCGGCGACCGGCAGGTCAGTCTGACATATGCCGATCTCATGCCGGTCAACGCTCCAATTAACTGCCAACATAAGTTCTACCAGTTACAGTTCTCAAGGACGCACGCACACACGGACGCCACAGCACGCTCTCTTCTTCCTTTCTCTCAACTTCTCCGCCGTGTGTGGCTCGTACCCGCTCACGGTGTGAAGGCGTGTCGGCGCTATTCTCCCACATGTAGGAACCTGGTGAATTAACCTGCAACATGTCAGCTGTTTGGGGTTCTTCAGCGTGTGTGCAGAAGATAACAAGTTTGCAATATGCAACAGCTGCAAGGAAAGAGTAGGGCGTGGAGGGACCACACCAACAACCCAAATCACATTTCTTTAGTTGATGTTGGACGTGAAGAGAAGGAAATGGTTCTAACATTGACCTTTAGATGTGTGTGAATGTCCCCCACCAGGAGTCATTCATATAGTTCTATTTCATAGTGATCCATCATCTGTTCAACATGTTCTATTAAAGAAAAGATAGAAAGTAAATATCTGTGTGTGTGCTGTAAAGTGGTTAGAAAATATTTAATCGGAATCGGCTGAAATCGGTATCAGCTGGCCTAACGCAAAGACAATCGGAAATCAGAATCGGCCTAGAAAGATGTAATCGGTGCATCTCTACAAATTACCACAAAAAAGGATGGATTCCATACAACGCTCTTTGCAAATGTAATTGTTCACTTTCATTGAATTTCGGGTGAAAATTGAAATGGTTTGATATCCGTATCTTGACTGAACTCATCCACTCAACATACGTTCCTCTGATCTTAACTATTAGTCAAAATAATTCATAATTTCAGCTTTTTTTCTTACTCAAATATTAGGTATAATTGCATATAAATGAGGTTTATTGACCGTGAATTCCAAAACGTAGTGTAAGACTAGTGGTAGTAAGTTGGTGTTAGTGAAAACTAAAAATAGAAGTCGGAAAAAGGGATGAAAATGTCAAGCATCGAAAAAGGTTTTTGACCCGGAAGGACAACATAAGGGGTAATCGATGTGATTGTGTTACTGTTGTCACTGCTGCACAACCAACTGGCCCTCTGTAGACTACTTGACTTTACCTCCTTTTCTACGTCTTCCTGTAATATAGATGTAAGTCTTTCCCTCTGTCCTCCTGTCTTCCTGTAGGGGGCGCTGGAGAGGCTGCAGTTGGACAGACAGAGAGCAGAAGACGAGGCTGCTGACGCCAGAGACGCTCTGCAGAAGGTACTGGTCCTAGTTAACCCCCCTGATGCTCTGCAGAAGGTACTGGTCCTAGTTAACCCCCCTGTTGCTCTGCAGAAGGTACTGGTCCTAGTTAACCCCCCTGATGCTCTGCAGAAGGTACTGGTCCTAGTTAACCCCGCTGATGCTCTGCAGAAGGTACTGGTCCTAGTTAACCCCGCTGATGCTCTGCAGAAGGTACTGGTCCTAGTTAACCCCCCTGATGCTCTGCAGAAGGTACTGGTCCTAGTTAACCCCCCTGATGCTCTGCAGAAGGTACTGGTCCTAGTTAACCCCCCTGATGCTCTGCAGAAGGTACTGGTCCTAGTTAACCCCCCTGATGCTCTGCAGAAGGTACTGGTCCTAGTTAACCCCCCTGATGTGTATTATTACTACTACTATACTACTGTATTATTATGTAAACTTAATGTATTACTCTCTCTCTCTCTCTCTGTCTCCCCCTCTCTGTCTCCCCCTCTCTGTCTCCACCACTCTTTCTCCCTCTCTCTGTCCCTCTCTCTCTCTCTCTCTCTCTCTGTCTCTCTCTCTCTGTCTCCCCCTCTCTGTCTCCCCCTCTCTGTCTCCACCACTCTTTCTCCCTCTCTCTTTCTCCCTCTCTCTGTCCCTCTCTATGTCTCTCTCTCTCTCTGTCTCCCTCTTTCTGTCTCCCTCTCTCTGTCTCCCTCTCTATGTCTCCCCCTCTCTGTCCCCCTCCCTCTGTCTCCCCCCTGTGTCTACCTCTCTCTTTCTCCCTCTCTATGTCCCCCTCCCTCTGTCTCCCCCCCTGTGTCTGGCTCTCTCTGTCTCCCCCCCTGTGTCTCCCCCTCTCTGTCTCCCCCCCTGTGTCTGGCTCTCTCTGTCTCCCCCCCTGTGTCTCCCCCTCTCTGTCTCCCCCCCTGTGTCTGGCTCCCTCTGTCTCCCCCCCTCTGTCTCCCCCCCTCTGTCTCCCCCCCTGTGTCTGGCTCTCTCTGTCTCCCCCTCTCTGTCTCCCCCCCTCTGTCTCCCCGCCTGTGTCCCCCCCCTGTGTCTCCCCCTCTCTGTCTCCCCCCTGTGTCTCCCCCTCTCTGTCTCCCCCCCTCTGTCTCCCCCCCTCTGTCTCCCCCCCTGTGTCTCCCCCTCTCTGTCTCCCCCCCTGTGTCTCCCCGCCTGTGTCTCCCCCCCTGTGTCTCCCCCTCTCTGTCTCCCCCCTGTGTCTCCCTCTCTCTGTCTCCCCCCCTGTGTCTCCCCCTCTCTGTCTCCCCCCCTCTGTCTCCCCCCCTGTGTCTCCCCCTCTCTGTCTCCCCCCCTCTGTCTCCCCCCCTGTGTCTCCCCCCCTGTGTCTCCCCCTCTCTGTCTCCCCCTCTCTGTCTCCCTCTCTCTGTCTACCCCTCTCTGTCTCCCCCTCTCTGTCTCCCTCTCTCTGTCTCCCCCTCTCTGTCTCCCACCCTGTGTCTCCCTCTCTCTGTCTCCCCCCTGTGTCTCCCTCTCTCTGTCTCCCCCTCTCTGTCTCCCCCTCTCTGTCTCCCCCTCTCTGTCTCCCTCTCTCTGTCTCCCCCTCTCTGTCTCCCCCTCTCTGTCTCCCCCTCTCTGTCTCCCCCCCTGTGTCTCCCCGCCTGTGTCTCCCCCCCTGTGTCTCCCCCTCTCTGTCTCCCCCCCTGTGTCTCCCCGCCTGTGTCTCCCTCTCTCTGTCTCCCCCCTGTGTCTCCCTCTCTCTGTCTCCCCCCTGTGTCTCCCTCTCTCTGTCTCCCCCCTGTGTCTCCCTCTCTCTGTCTCCCCCCTGTGTCTCCCTCTCTCTGTCTCCCTCTCTCTGTCTCCCCCCCTGTGTCTCCCCGCCTGTGTCTCCCCCCCTGTGTCTCCCCCCCTGTGTCTCCCCCTCTCTGTCTCCCTCTCTCTGTCTCCCCCTCTCTGTCTCCCCCTCTCTGTCTCCCCGCCTGTGTCTCCCCCCCTGTGTCTCCCCCTCTCTGTCTCCCCCCCTGTGTCTCCCCCTCTCTGTCTCCCCCCTCTGTCTCCCCCCCTCTGTCTCCCCCCTGTGTCTCCCTCTCTCTGTCTCCCCCCCTGTGTCTCCCCCTCCAGTCCAGGGAGAGTGTGTTGTGTCTCTCGTCCTCAGAGTGTGTGTTGAAGCGGGAGGTGCAGGAGCGACTCCACGCCCTGGACAAGATGGCCGCCCTGAACTCGTCTCTGGCGTCGGACAAGAGAGAGCTGAACAGACAGCTGCTGCAGGTACAGCTGTCAGCCGTGCTGCCGTGCTGCCTGGCTCAACGGCACAGTCAGCCCTAAGCAAGATATCAGCA
>CM042327.1:1334920-1344920 GCA_023566125.1 Zingel zingel
GCTAGTGGACCAGAGTCTGGTAGGACCAGGCTAATGGACCAGAGTCTGGTAGGACCAGGCTAGTGGACCAGAGTCTGGTAGGACCAGGCTAGTGGACCAGAGTCTGGTAGGACCAGGCTAGTGGACCAGAGTCTGGTAGGACCAGGCTAGTGGACCAGAGTCTGGTAGGACCAGGCTAGTGGACCAGAGTCTGGTAGGACCAGGCTAATGGACCAGAGTCTGGTAGGACCAGGCTAATGGACCAGAGTCTGGTAGGACCAGGCTAATGGACCAGACTCCGGTAGGACCAGGCTAATGTACCAGACTCTGGTAGGACCAGGCTAGTGTACTAGAGTCTGGTAGGACCAGACTAGTGTACTAGAGTCTGGTAGGACCAGGCTAGTGTACTAGAGTCTGGTAGGACCAGGCTAGTGTACCAGAGTCTGGTAGGACCAGGCTAGTGGACCAGAGTCTGGTAGGACCAGGCTAATGTACCAGAGTCTGGTAGGACCAGGCTAATGTACTAGAGTCTGGTAGGACCAGGCTAGTGGACCAGAGTCTGGTAGGACCAGGCTAATGGACCAGAGTCTGGTAGGACCAGGCTAGTGGACCAGAGTCTGGTAGGACCAGGCTAGTGGACCAGAGTCTGGTAGGACCAGGCTAATGGACCAGAGTCTGGTAGGACCAGGCTAATGGACCAGAGTCTGGTAGGACCAGGCTAGTGTGTCGGTGTCTCTCTCTGTGTTGTCTCTCTGCAGGTGTGTGTCTGTGTCTCATATATAACTTCAGTGTCTGTCTCTCTCTGTGTTGTCTCTCTGCAGGTGTGTGTCTGTGTCTCATATATAACTTCAGTGTCTGTCTCTCTCTGTGTTGTCTCTCTGCAGGTGTGTGTCTGTGTCTCATATATAACTTCAGTGTCTGTCTCTCTCTGTGTTGTCTCTCTGCAGGTGTGTGTCTGTGTCTCTTCAGCAGCAGCTGAGTCAGCAGCAGAAGACGCTCTCCCAGTCGGAGGTGGACAGATGCCAGCTGCACACACACATTCACACTCTACAGCAGGCCAAGGCAGCGCTACAGGGTCAGTGTGAGACTCCATACACCATCTGTCCTGTAGATAGAAAGCAACAGGCTGTAACGCTGCATGTAGACCGAAGGTGGCACTGTGTGTGAAAACATCTGTCACTGTAAAGAAAAAAACTCCCTAAAAAATGGTAGAAAGCTCAGGAAGAGCAACAGAGGAGGAATCCTTCAATAGGAAAACATAAAATGACCGTATGGATATGATCCAAGAGGGCTCATTCAAATCAAGATCCATTTCAATCAGAGAATCGACTTTTTTTGACAGTTTGTTGTGCTTTTATTTTGAAGGCGAGATCGAGTGTCTGATGGGAGAGTTGGAGAGAGCAACGGCCCGGAGAGAAGACGATAAAGAGAGCAGAGACAGGAGCGAGGAGGAGAAGGAGGATCTGAGGAGGAAGGAGGAAGAAGAGAAGGAGGAGGCCTGGCAGAGAGAGAGAGAGGCTCTGAGCCGGGAGCTGGGGATGAGAGACGGAGAGGTGGAGGCCCTCCGGAGGCGTTTAGACGCCCTGATGGAGGAGGACGGGGAGAGAGAGAGGGAGGTGGAGAGGCTGAGGGAGGAGGTGACGGAGAGGGAGGCGCGTATCGGCCACATGATGGAGAGAATACAGCGGGCGGAGGGAGAGAAGGAGAGACTTGAGGAGGAGACGAAGAGACCAAGAACAAAAAGCTCTGAAGTAGAGGAAGAGAGGAGAGAGGAGAGACTGCGAGAGGAAGAAGACGAGGAGGAGAGGACAGAAAAGGAGAGACTGCGAGAGGAAGAAGATGGGAGGAGGAGAAGAATGGAAGAGGAAGGAGAAAGATGGAGGGAGAGGGTGGAGGAGCAGGAGGAGGTAATGAAGAAACTGAGAAAAGAAGTTTTCGACCTGGGAGAAGAGAAGAGAGAGAGGGAGCGACTGAGAGAGGAGGAGGCGAAGAGGGCGGAGGAGGAGACGGAGGCGCTCTGCGACCGGATGGAGAGATTAGAAAGAGAGAAGGAGGAGCGGGAGGAGGAGGTGAAGAGATGGAGGGGGAGGGTGGAGGAGCTGGAGGACAAGATAAAGAAACTAAGAAGAGAAACTTCTGAACTGGAAGAGAAAATGAAAAGGAGGGAAAGCCTGCGAGATGGAGGAGAGGAGGAGAGGACGGAGGAGATGGAGGAGAGGAGGAAAAGGGAGAAGGAGAGGACGGAGGAGACAGAGAAGCTCTGCACCCGGATAGAGGGATTAGAAAAGGAGAAAGACGAACTGCAGGCAGAGACTACAAGACTTAAAAAAGAAATGTCTGAACTGGAAGAGAGGAGCAAGATGGAGAGGCTGAGGCAGGAGGAGGTGAAGAGGGAGGAGGAAGAGACGACGGATGGCAGACTGAGAGAGGAGGAGGTGAAGAGGGAGGAGGAGGAGACTGAGGCACTCTGCGACCGGGTTGATAGATTAAAAAGAGAGAAGGAGGAGCAGGAGGAGGAGGTGAAGAGATGGAGGGGGAGGGTGGAGGAGCTGGAGGACGAGATAAAGAAACTAAGAAGAGAAACTTCTGAGCTAGAAGAGAAAATGAAAAGGAGGGAAAGCCTGCGAGCTGGAGAGGAGAGGAGAAGGGAGGAGGAGAGGACGGAGGAGAGGAGGAAAAGGGAGGAGACGGAGAAGCTCTGCAACCGGATAGAGGGATTAGAAAAGGAGAAAGACGAACTGCAGGCGGAGACTACAAGACTGAGAAAAGAAATGTCTGAACTGGAAGAGGAGAGGAAGAGGGAGGAGGAGGAGAGGACGGAGAAGCTCTGCGACCGAATAGAGAGATTAGAAAGAGAGAAAGAAGAACTGCAGGAAGAAATAAGGACACTGAGAAAAGAGACCTCCCAACTCTTGGAAGAGAGGAGAGAGAAGGAGAGACTGAAGGAGGAAGAAGAGGAGGAGGAGAGGAGGAAAAGGGAGGAGGCGACGAAGAAGGAGACAGAGAAGCTCTGCGACCGGATAGAGAGAGTAGAGAAGGAGAAGGAAGAACTGCAGGAAGAAATAAGGAAACTGAGAAAAGAGACCTCCGAACTTTTGGAAGAGAGGAGCGAGAAGGAGAGACTGAAGGAGGAAGAAGAAGAGGAGAAGGAGAGACTGAAGGAGGAAGAAGAGGAGGAGGAGAGGACGGAGAAGCTCTGCGACCGAATAGAGAGATTAGAGAAGGAGAAGGAAGAACTGCACGACCAAATAGAGAGATTAGAAAGAGAGAAAGAAGAACTGCAGGAAGAAATAAGGACACTGAGAAAAGAGACCAGGAGACAAGAGGAGGAGGAGAGGACTATCGAGGAGGAGGCCGGGGAGGCGGAGCTTCTGCGAGTCTGTCTGAGCGTGGCGAGGGAGGAGTGCTCTGAGATGAAGCAGGAGGTGCAGCGAAGGGAGGAGCAGCTGGAGCGCCAGATGGACGCCGTGAGGCAGCGGGAGGAGGAGGTGGATCAGCTGACGGAGGCCCTGCGGCGGGCGGAGGACGCCCTGCGGCGGGCGGAGGACGCGTTGCACGAGGCTGAACGGGAGCAGCAGGAGGTGCAGGTCGCCCTGGAGCAGCAGGAGGCGCGGGAGGAGCAGCTGGAGGCTCAGCTCAGAGAAACACAGCAGCTCCTGCAGGAAGAGAGGAGCCAGGGGGGAGAAAGAGAGCTCACGTTCTCCACACAGGTGACTACAGATTACAGTTTACATTTAACATTAGGAGTTGGAGTTAGTTTGAGTTTGAGTTAGTTAGTTTGAGTTTAGTTTGAGTTAGTTTGAGTTTAGAGTTAGTTAGAGTTAGTTAGTTAGAGTTTAGTTTGAGTTAGTTTGAGTTTGAGTTAGTTAGTTTGAGTTTAGTTTGAGTTAGTTTGAGTTAGTTAGAGTTAGTTAGAGTTAGTTTGAGTTAGTTAGTTAGTTTGAGTTTAGTTAGAGTTAGTTAGAGTTAGTTAGTTAGAGTTTAGTTTGTTAGTTAGTTTGAGTTAGTTTGAGTTTAGTTTGAGTTAGTTTGAGTTTGAGTTAGTTTGAGTTGGTTTGAGTTTAGTTTGAGTTAGTTTGAGTTTGAGTTTAGTTTGAGTTTGAGTTTAGTTTGAGTTAGAGTTAGAGTTAGTTTGAGTTAGTTTGAGTTTGAGTTTAGTTTGAGTTAGTTAGTTTGAGTTAGAGTTAGTTTGAGTTTAGTTTGAGTTAGTTTGAGTTTAGTTTGAGTTAGTTTGAGTTTGAGTTTAGTTTGAGTTAGAGTTAGTTTGAGTTAGAATTAGTTTGAGTTTAGTTTGAGTTAGTTTGAGTTAGTTTGAGTTTAGTTTGAGTTAGTTAGAGTTAGTTTGAGTTTGAGTTAGTTTGAGTTTAGTTTGAGTTAGTTTGAGTTAGTTTGAGTTTGAGTTAGTTTGAGTTTAGTTTGAGTTAGTTTGAGTTAGTTTGAGTTTAGTTTGAGTTAGTTTGAGTTTAGTTTGAGTTTGGTTTAGTTTGAGTTAGAGTTAGTTTAGTTTGAGTTTAGATTGAGTTAGTTTGAGTTTGAGTTAGTTTGAGTTAGTTTGAGTTTGAGTTAGTTTGAGTTGGTTTGAGTTTAGTTTGAGTTAGTTTGAGTTAGTTTGAGTTTAGTTTGAGTTAGTTTGAGTTTGAGTTAGTTTGAGTTGGTTTGAGTTTAGTTTGAGTTAGTTTGAGTTAGTTTGAGTTAGTTTGCGTTAGTTTGAGTTAGTTTGAGTTTAGTTTGAGTTAGTTTGAGTTTAGTTTGAGTTAGAGTTAGTTAGAGTTAGTTTAGTTTGAGTTTAGTTTGAGTTTAGATTGAGTTTAGTTTGAGTTAGTTTGAGTTTGAGTTAGTTTGAGTTTAGTTTGAGTTAGTTTGCGTTAGTTTGCGTTTAGTTTGTTAGTTTGCGTTAGTTTGAGTTAGTTTGAGTTTAGTTTGAGTTAGTTTAGTTTGAGTTTAGTTTGAGTTAGTTTGAGTTTGAGTTAGTTTGAGTTTGTTTGAGTTAGTTTGAGTTTGAGTTTAGTTTGAGTTAGTTTGAGTTTGAGTTAGTTTGAGTTTAGTTTGAGTTAGTTTGAGTGTGAGTTTAGTTTGAGTTTAGTTTGAATTAGTTTGCGTTAGTTTGAGTTAGAGTTAGTTTGAGTTTAGTTTGAGTTTAGTTTGAGTTAGTTTGAGTTTAGTTTGCGTTAGTTTGAGTTTAGTTTGTTAGTTTGAGTTAGTTTGAGTTTAGTTTGAGTTAGTTTGAGTTTAGTTTGAGTTAGTTTGAGTTAGAGTTAGTTTGAGTTTAGTTTGAGTTTAGTTAGTTAGTTTGAGTTAGTTTGAGTTTAGTTTGAGTTAGTTTGAGTTTAGTTAGTTAGTTTGCGTTAGTTTGAGTTAGAGTTAGTTTGAGTTTAGTTAGTTTGAGTTAGTTTGAGTTAGTTTGAGTTTAGTTTGAGTTAGTTTGAGTTTAGTTTGAGTTTAGTTTGAGTTAGTTTGAGTTAGTTTGAGTTTAGTTTGAGTTAGTTTGAGTTTAGTTTGAGTTAGTTTGCGTTAGTTTGAGTTAGAGTTAGTTTGAGTTTAGTTTGAGTTTAGTTTGTTAGTTTGAGTTTAGTTTGAGTTAGTTTGAGTTTAGTTTGAGTTTAGTTTGAGTTAGTTTGCGTTAGTTTGAGTTTGAGTTAGTTTGAGTTAGGTTGCGTTAGTTTGAGTTAGTTTGAGTTTAGTTTGAGTTAGTTTGAGTTAGTTTGAGTTTAGTTTGAGTTAGAGTTAGTTAGAGTTAGTTTAGTTTGAGTTTAGTTTGAGTTTAGTTTGAGTTAGTTTGAGTTTGAGTTAGTTTGAGTTTAGTTTGAGTTAGTTTGAGTTTAGTTTGAGTTAGTTTGAGTTTAGTTTGAGTAAGTTTGAGTAAGTTTGAGTTAGTTAGAGTTAGTTTAGTTTGAGTTTAGTTTGAGTTTAGTTTGAGTTTGAGTTAGTTTGCGTTAGTTTGAGTTAGTTTACGTTAGTTTGAGTTAGTTTACGTTAGTTTGAGTTAGTTTGCGTTAGTTTGAGTTAGTTTGAGTTAGTTTGCGTTAGTTTGAGTTAGTTTGAGTTTAGTTTGAGTTTAGTTTAAAAAAAGGCGAGGCGAGGCGAGTCGAGCAGGTACCATGTGATGGAAAAGCGCCATTAGTTACTTTCCCCCGGCCATCGGGAAACCCTTAATGTTGAATTCTGAGTTGTAGTTTGATTATATAATAATCCGTGTGTTGTCCTGTCAGGCGCGGGCTCTGCAGGAGGCGCTGGTGGAGAGCGAGGGAGCGAGGAGGAGAGCCAGAGAGAGGGAGGAGGCGTGCGAGCGGCTTGAGGAGGAGGTGAAGGAGTGGAGGAAGGCGGCAGAGAGGAGCGACAGGGAGGCGGCCAGGCTGAACCTCCTCCTGAAGGAGACGCAGGAGGAGACACAGCAGCTGAGGGCCACGCTGGAGGAGAGGGAGGAGATGGAGGAGGAGCACGGGAGAGACAGGGAGGCAGCCAGGAGGAGGAGCCTGGTACGAGTCCAACCGTACACCTCCATCCATTGGAAAAAAACTAAAATATCGTAGCATTTTTGGTTGTTTTGACAATTTTTGGACGTCCTCGAGCCTTTTTCTGGTTGATTTTGTTGCTTTTAAAAACACACACACACACACACACACATACACAGACATACACAGACACACACACACACACACATACACAGACAGACACACACACACACACACACACACATACACACACACATACACACAGACACACACACACACACACACACACACACACACAGACACACACACATACACACATACACACATACACACAGACACAGACATACACAGACACAGACACAGACATACACAGACACACACACACATACACACACACAGAGAGACACAGACATACACACACACACACACACAGACATACACAGACACACACACACACACACACACACAGACACACAGACACACACACACACAGAGACACACACACACACACAGACAGACACACATGCACAGACACAGACACACACATACACACACAGACATACAGACACACACACACACACACACACACACAGACACACACAGACACAGACAGACAGACAGACAGACAGACAGACAGACACAGACACACACATACACACACACAGACATACAGACACACACACACACACAGACAGACACACAGACTTACAGACGCACACACACACACACATAGACACACATACACAGACACATACACAGACAGACAGACACATACACACACAGACACACACACAGACACAGACACACACACACACACACACACAGACACACACACAGACACACACACACAGACACAGACACACACAGACATAGACACACAGTCAAAGTTGTTGTCGCCTTTTTCAGTGTTTTAGACGTGTATCCTCGCTCATAGCTCCTCAGGTGTAACTAAGTATAAGTTGCTCCTCGGATGCTGCATGTATAGCTGTCCACTGCTCCCAATACTTAGGATGGTTACGCGCTGTAGTAGAACTTCACCACATTGTACTGCGTGTATGTGTATTAGTACAAATGTTGAGGTACTTTAGGATATCAGCAAATACAATATCATGATCAAACGTGTGCTTTGCTCCCCTAGAGGCTGGAGGAGAAGCTGACGGAGGCGGAGGAGGAGAAGAGGAGGCTGCAGGAGAGAGTGAGAGAGGCAGAGGAAGAGAGGGAGGAAGAGACAGAAGAGAGGAGGAGGCTGCAGGAGAGAGTGAGAGAGGCGGAGCGAGATCTCAGGAGGACGGAGGAGGAGGTGACGGCTCTAAAAGAGCAGGTGCAGAAGGAGCGGAGCAGGAGGCAGGAGGAGGTGTCTGCTCTCAGGGAGGAGAGAGAGAGAGAACAAACGGAGAGAGAGGAGATACAGGAGGAGCTGGCGGCTGTAAAGGAGGAGGCGCAAAGGAGAGGGGGGGAGGCTCAGGAGGAGGGGAGGCAGAGGGGGGAGTTACAGGAGGAGGTGCAGAAGGAAAAGAAGGAGAAGGAGCAGCTACAGGAGACGTTAAGGAAGACAGAAAATGAGATGATTTCTCTCAGAGAGGAGGTGAAAAAGCAGCAAAAGGAGACGAAGGAGGCGCAGGAGGAGCTGACAGCCCTAAAGGAGGAGCAGAGGAGGACTGACAATGAGTTTAGGGTCATCAGAGAGGAGGTGCAGAAGGAAAAGAAGGAGAAGGAGCAGCTACAGGAGACGTTAATGAAGACAGAGACAGAAGTGAAGTGTCTCAGAGAGGAAGTGAAAAAGCAACAAAGGGAGATGGAGGAGGCGCAGGAGGAGCTGAGGAGGACCAACAGAGACGGGGAGGTGTCTGCACTTAGAGAGGAGGAACTGAGGCAGAGGGAGGAGGCCCAGGAGGAGGTGCAGAAGGAGAAGGAGCAGCTACAGGAGACATTAATGAAGGCAGAAAATGAGATAAAATCTCTCAGAGAGGAGGTGAAAAAGCAGCAAAAGGAGACGAAGGAGGCGCAGGAGGAGCTGACAGCCCTAAAGGTGGAGGTGCAGAGGGAGCAGACGAGGAGCAACAGTGACGGGGAGGAGTCTGCTCTCAGAGAGGAGGTGCAGAAGGAGAAGGAGCAGCTACAGGAGACGTTAATGAAGGCAGAGACAGAGGTGAAATTTCTCCGAGAGGAAGTGAGAAAGCAACAAAGGGAGACGGAGGAGGCGCAGGAGGAGCTGAGGAGGACCAATAGAGACGGGGAGGTGTCTGCACTTAGAGAGGAGGAGCTGAGAACATCTGAGAAGGAGGTGACTGCTCTAAAAGAGGAGGTAAAAAAGCAACAACGGGAGACGACCAAGGCGCAGGAAGAGCTGTATGAAAGGAGAGAAAGTCTCAGAAAGGAGGTGCAGGAGGAGCAGAAGAGGAGGGAGGAGATACAGGAGGAGCTGAGGAGGGCTGAGAATGAGTTAACGGGTGCCAGAGAGGAGATGCAGAAGGAAAAGGAGGAGAAGGAGCAGCTACAGGAGACATTAATGAAGACAGAAAATGAGATAAAATCTCTCAGAGAGGAGGTGAAAAAGCAACAAAAGGAGACGAAGCAGGCGCTGGAGGAGCTGACAGCCCTAAAGGAGGAGGTGCAGAGGGAGCAGACGAGGAGCAACAGCGATGGGGAGGAGTCTGCTCTCAGAGAGGAGGTGCAGAAAGAACAAAGGGAGATGAAGGAGGCACAGGAGGAGCTGACAGCCTTAAGACGGGAGGCTCAGGAGAAGAGGAGGCAGAGGGAAGAGATACAGGAGGAGCTGACGTTGCTCGGAGAGGAGGTGCAGAAGGAGAAAGATCAGCTACAAGAGACCTTTATAATGACACAAAATGAAATGATTTCTCTAAGAGAGGAGGCGAAAAAGCAACAAAGGGAGACAGAGGCGGCACAGGAGGAGCTGACAGCCCTAAAGGAGGAGCAGAGGAGGACTGACAATGAGTTTAGGGTCATCAGAGAGGAGGTGCAGAAGGAAAAAAAGGAGAAGGAGCAGCTACAGGAGACGTTAATGAAGACAGAGACAGAAGTGAAGTCTCTCAGAGAGGAAGTGAAAAAGCAACAAAGGGAGATGGAGGAGGCGCAGGAGGAGCTGAGGAGGACCAACAGAGACGGGGAGGTGTCTGCACTTAGAGAGGAGGAGCTGAGGCAGAGGGAGGAGGCCCAGGAGGAGGTGCAGAAGGAAAAGGAGCAGCTACAGGAGACATTAATGAAGGCAGAAAATGAGATAAAATCTCTCAAAGATGAAGTGAAAAAGCAACAAAAGGAGACGAAGCAGGCGCAGGAGGAGCTGACAGCCCTAAAGGAGGAGGTGCAGAGGGAGCAGACGAGGAGCAACAGCGACGGGGAGGAGTCTGCTCTCAGAGAGGAGGTGCAGAAAGAACAAAGGGAGGCTCAGAAAAAGCTGATGAAGAGGAGAGAAGACGTGACATCTCTCAGAGAGGAGGTGCAGAAGGAGCAGAGAGAGAAGGAGCGGCTACAGGAGACGCTACTGCAGACAGAGAGGGAGGTGGCGGCTCTCAGAGAGGAGGTGCAGACAGAGCAGAGCAGGAAGGAGG
>CM042327.1:1352420-1368611 GCA_023566125.1 Zingel zingel
CATTCCCCCTGCTCTGGCTTCCCCTCTCGTTCCCCCTGCTCTGGTTTGTCCCCCCACAGCTGGTTGGATGCTGATGATGTCACCTGTCTCCCCCCCCCCCCCACTCAGGTGAGTCAGCTCCGCCTCTCATTGGCTGTGGATCAGCGCCAGCGGGCCGACTTCATCCAGCAGTCGTCCAGGAACAGCCAATGGCTGCTCTCGCTGAGACAGGACCTGGCCGAGTCGTTGGCCGC
This sequence comes from Zingel zingel, assembly GCA_023566125.1. Taxonomy (NCBI): domain Eukaryota; kingdom Metazoa; phylum Chordata; class Actinopteri; order Perciformes; family Percidae; genus Zingel; species Zingel zingel. Next base: position 1,352,654 of record CM042327.1, read on the forward strand.
CGTCACGCGCCAGCCCGTCCCGGCCGTCCTGCAGTCCGAGACGCAGCGATTGGACCGCAGCCTCAGGGAGGAGGAGCTCCGGCTGTCCCTCAGCCAATCGTAACGCAGGAGAGATTAAAAAGCTTCCGACCAAAATGCCGCGTTCAGGGACCGTCGGGACCGTCGGGAGAGACTCTGAGCTGATCCCTTCATTCATCCATCACAAATTTGACCCATTTTCAAAACGTTTCTTTATCAACAATATATACATACATACATACATACATAAAAACATATATATATATATATATATAAAAATATATATATGTGTTTTTATATGTATATATATTAATATATATATGTTTTTAACCTGTGAAGAGTAACAGCTGTAGGGAACCGTCCACGTTATTATCTTTTGACAATTTGGTTGAAAGAAACCCAAATTTCTGATAAAGAAACTTGGATTGATACACACACACAGACACACACACACAGACCGACAGACAGAGAGACACACACGCACATATACACACACACACACACACACACACACACACAGACACACACACACACACACATATACACACACACACACACACACACACACATACACACACACACACACATATACACACACACACACACACAGACATATACACAGACACAGACATACATACACAGACAGACAGACAGACAGACACACAAACACACACACACACAGACACGCACACACACACACATACACACACACAAACACACACACACACACACACACACACACACACACACACACAGACACACACACACAGACAGACCCGAGGACACCAGGAGGGGTAATGAAAAGTCTCTGTATGCAGACTTTTAAAAACGTGTTTACAACTTGTTTTTGGGGATGTTTCTAGACGTCAACAATAGACGACAATCAGCCGCTCACTGTTCAGTAGTTCTGACCTCAAAGCTGCGTTCAAGGACCAACGGGACAGTCGGGACAAACCGAGACAATCTGAACTGATCCATTTATCGAACACAGACTGTCCCTGAACACCACATCCCGTCCCGCTCAGTTCGGACCCGTTTCCTTCACCGTTCTGCACATCCAGACCTTTCAAACTTCTTTTCACCTTTATTCTTTAATTATTTATTATTATTCCTGTTGCTCCTGTTCTTTCGCCGTCCTCAGGAGCTTCCTTTAGGGTCCCGTGCACATTATTTTTATACTTTTTATACATTTAAGTTATTAGATGAGAGCAGCCAGACGTTGAGCGTGAAGAGCTGTTCACGGGTTCGTTTTCACTTCATAGGACGTTTAAAAAGTCATTTATAAGTTAACAGGCAGAGTTACCCTTCCAGTTTCAGGGTTTATATTTACCTCTCTCTCATCCCTCGCTCTCTCTCTCCTCCCTCCCTCTCTCTCTCCTCCCTCCCTCTCTCTCTCTCTCACTGTCTCTCTCTCTCTCATCCCTCTCTAACTCTCTCGCTGTCTCTCTCTCACTCTCTCCCTCCCTCTCCCTCTGTCTCTCTCTCTCGCTGTCTCTCTCTCTCTCTCGCTGTCTCTCTCTCCCTCTCTCTCTCTCGCTGTACCTCTCTCTCGCTCTACCTCTCTCTCTCCTCCCTCCCTCCCTCCCTCCCTCCCTCCCTCTCTCTCTCCTCCCTTCCTCCCTCCCTCTCTCTCCCTCCCTCTCTCTCTCCTCCCTCTCTCTCTCCTCCCTCTCTCCCTCTCCCTCTCCTCCCTCTCTCTCTCCTCCATCTGTCATCCCTCCCTCCCTCCCTCTCTCTCTCTCCTCTCTCTCCTCCCTCTCTCTCTCCTCCCTCTCTCCCTCTCCCTCTCCTCCCTCTCTCTCTCCTCCATCTGTCATCCCTCCCTCCCTCCCTCTCTCTCTCTCCTCCCTCTCTCTCCTCCCTCTCTCCCTGCCTCCCTCTCTCTCTCCTCTCTCTCTCCCTCCCTCCCTCCCTCCCTCCCTCCCTCCCTCCCTCCCTCCCTCTCTCTCTCCTCCCTCTCCCTCTCTCTCTCTCTCTCTCTCTCCTCCCTCTCTCTCCTCCCTCTCTCCCTCTCTCCCTCCCTCCCTCCCTCCCTCCCTCTCTCCGTGAGCCAGTTCCTATTCCAGTTTAAATGACTCAGTTATTGATCAGTTATTAAAGTTAAATTCTGTGTGAAGGTAAAACTCGACCAAATGTTTACTGACTTATGTACTGATTTGTATTTATATTCTGTTTGACGCACTACGTTTCCCATGATCCTCCAGTGCGAGTCCTGTGAGGGTCAGAGGTTTCAGCCGTGTGTTTTTGTTCAATAAGTTCAATAAAAACCAAAGTTTTCATAACGTAACGACCACACTTCTTTACTCGCCATGTCTCCTGTAACGCTGTCAGTGTGTGAGGACGCAGTTAGTTTGTTATGTTCCCACAGCCCTATGTTCCCACAGTCCAATGTTCCCACAGCCCTATGGTCCCACAGCCCAATGTTCCCTCAGCCCTATGGTCCCACAGCCCAATGTTCCCTCAGCCCTATGTTCCCACAGCTCTATGTTCCTACAGCTCTATGTTCCTACAGCTCTATGTTCCCACAGCTCTATGTTCCTACAGCTCTATGTTCCTACAGCTCTATGTTCCTACAGCTCTATGTTCCCACAGCCCAATGTTCCCTCAGCCCTATGTTCCCACAGCTCTATGTTCCTACAGCTCTATGTTCCTACAGCTCTATGTTCCTACAGCTCTATGTTCCCACAGCTCTATGTTCCCACAGCTCTATGTTCCTACAGCTCTATGTTCCTACAGCCCTATGTTCCCACAGCCCAATGTTCCCACAGCTCTATGTTCCCACAGCCCAATGGTCCCACAGCTCTATGTTCCCACAGCCCTATGTTCCCACAGCCCTATGTTCCCACAGCCCTATGTTCCCACAGCCCTATGGTCCCACAGCCCAATGTTCCCTCAGCCCTATGTTCCCACAGCTCTATGTTCCTACAGCTCTATGTTCCCACAGCCCTATGTTCCCACAGCCCTATGTTCCCACAGCCCTATGTTCCCACAGCCCTATGTTCCTACAGCCCAATGTTCCCACAGCCCAATGGTCCCACAGCCCTATGTTCCCACAGCTCTATGGTCCCACAGCCCAATGGTCCCACAGCTCTATGTTCCCACAGCTCTATGTTCCCACAGCTCTATGTTCCCACAGCCCAATGTAGATTATAGAGATAGACCAAGATGTAATTACAAGTTTATAACACTGACAACACTGCCGGATACAACTATTATAAATGCATTAATTACAATTAATATATTCATATATAATATACAACATCACATCATCTTTAGATTTAAGATGCAACATCTGGAACACACAGACGCACACACACATACACACACACACACACACACACACACACACACACACACACACATACAAACACACACACATACAAACACACACACATACAAACACACACACATACAAACACACACACATACACACACACACACACACACACATACAAACACACACACATACACACACACACACACACACACACACACACACATACTAACACACACATACACATACCAAACACACAGACGCACACACACACACACACACACACACACATACAAACACACACACACACATACAAACACACACACACACACACACACATACAAACACACACACATACACACACACACACACATACTAACACACACACACATACCAAACACAGACGCACACACACACACACACACACACACACACACACACACACAGCTGATAAGGGAATATCTGCACCCTGTCAGGATCAAAGGTTACCTTCTAACATTCAAAACTTATTTTATATTATTATAATAATGATCATTGGGTATTTGTCTTATTTCCCATCATTTCTGTTTCTTGTTTCTGTCTTTTGTGTTCTAGTTTAAATGTTTTCTCTGCATGAATGTGTCCCATCCCTTGTTTTAAAGCCGGTGTATACCAGGCTGTATTAAAGCCGGTGTATACCAGGCTGTATTAAAGCCAGTGTATACCAGGCTGTGTTAAAGCCGGTGTATACCAGGCTGTGTTAAAGCCGGTGTATACCAGGCTGTATTAAAGCCAGTGTATACCAGGCTGTATTAAAGCCGGTGTATACCAGGCTGTGTTAAAGCCGGTGTATACCAGGCTGTATTAAAGCCGGTGTATACCAGGCTGTATTAAAGCCAGTGTATACCAGGCTGTGTTAAAGCCAGTGTATACCAGGCTGTATTAAAGCCAGTGTATACCAGGCTGTATTAAAGCCGGTGTATACCAGGCTGTATTAAAGCCGGTGTATACCAGGCTGTATTAAAGCCAGTGTATACCAGGCTGTATTAAAGCCAGTGTATACCAGGCTGTATTAAAGCCAGTGTATACCAGGCTGTATTAAAGCCGGTGTATACCAGGCTGTATTAAAGCCAGTGTATACCAGGCTGTATTAAAGCCGGTGTATACCAGGCTGTATTAAAGCCAGTGTATACCAGGCTGTATTAAAGCCGGTGTATACCAGGCTGTATTAAAGCCAGTGTATACCAGGCTGTATTAAAGCCAGTGTATACCAGGCTGTATTAAAGCCGGTGTATACCAGGCTGTATTAAAGCCAGTGTATACCAGGCTGTATTAAAGCCGGTGTATACCAGGCTGTATTAAAGCCAGTGTATACCAGGCTGTATTAAAGCCGGTGTATACCAGGCTGTATTAAAGCCAGTGTATACCAGGCTGTGTTACAGCCGGTGTATACCAGGCTGTATTAAAGCCAGTGTATACCAGGCTGTGTTAAAGCCAGTGTATACCAGGCTGTGTTAAAGCCGGTGTATACCAGGCTGTATTAAAGCCGGTGTATACCAGGCTGTATTAAAGCCAGTGTATACCAGGCTGTGTTAAAGCCGGTGTATACCAGGCTGTGTTAAAGCCGGTGTATACCAGGCTGTATTAAAGCCAGTGTATACCAGGCTGTGTTAAAGCCAGTGTATACCAGGCTGTATTAAAGCCGGTGTATACCAGGCTGTATTAAAGCCAGTGTATACCAGGCTGTATTAAAGCCGGTGTATACCAGGCTGTATTAAAGCCAGTGTATACCAGGCTGTATTAAAGCCGGTGTATACCAGGCTGTGTTAAAGCCGGTGTATACCAGGCTGTATTAAAGCCGGTGTATACCAGGCTGTATTAAAGCCAGTGTATACCAGGCTGTGTTAAAGCCAGTGTATACCAGGCTGTATTAAAGCCAGTGTATACCAGGCTGTATTAAAGCCGGTGTATACCAGGCTGTATTAAAGCCAGTGTATACCAGGCTGTATTAAAGCCGGTGTATACCAGGCTGTATTAAAGCCAGTGTATACCAGGCTGTATTAAAGCCGGTGTATACCAGGCTGTATTAAAGCCAGTGTATACCAGGCTGTATTAAAGCCGGTGTATACCAGGCTGTATTAAAGCCAGTGTATACCAGGCTGTATTAAAGCCAGTGTATACCAGGCTGTATTAAAGCCGGTGTATACCAGGCTGTATTAAAGCCAGTGTATACCAGGCTGTATTAAAGCCGGTGTATACCAGGCTGTATTAAAGCCAGTGTATACCAGGCTGTATTAAAGCCGGTGTATACCAGGCTGTATTAAAGCCAGTGTATACCAGGCTGTGTTACAGCCGGTGTATACCAGGCTGTATTAAAGCCAGTGTATACCAGGCTGTGTTAAAGCCAGTGTATACCAGGCTGTGTTAAAGCCGGTGTATACCAGGCTGTATTAAAGCCGGTGTATACCAGGCTGTATTAAAGCCAGTGTATACCAGGCTGTGTTAAAGCCGGTGTATACCAGGCTGTGTTAAAGCCGGTGTATACCAGGCTGTATTAAAGCCAGTGTATACCAGGCTGTGTTAAAGCCAGTGTATACCAGGCTGTATTAAAGCCGGTGTATACCAGGCTGTATTAAAGCCAGTGTATACCAGGCTGTATTAAAGCCGGTGTATACCAGGCTGTATTAAAGCCAGTGTATACCAGGCTGTATTAAAGCCGGTGTATACCAGGCTGTATTAAAGCCAGTGTATACCAGGCTGTGTTACAGCCGGTGTATACCAGGCTGTGTTAAAGCCGGTGTATACCAGGCTGTATTAAAGCCAGTGTATACCAGGCTGTGTTAAAGCCAGTGTATACCGGGCTGTGTTGAAGCCGGCGTATACCAGGCTGTTTTACAGCCGGTGTATACCAGGCTGTATTAAAGCCAGCGTATACCAGGCTGTATTAAAGCCAGCGTATACCAGGCTGTATTAAAGCCGGCGTATACCAGGCTGTATTAAAGCCAGTGTATACCAGGCTGTATTAAAGCCAGCGTATACCAGGCTGTATTAAAGCCAGTGTATACCAGGCTGTATTAAAGCCAGTGTATACCAGGCTGTATTAAAGCCAGTGTATACCAGGCTGTATTAAAGCCAGTGTATACCAGGCTGTATTAAAGCCAGTGTATACCAGGCTGTGTTACAGCCGGTGTATACCAGGCTGTATTAAAGCCGGTGTATACCAGGCTGTATTAAAGCCAGTGTATACCAGGCTGTATTAAAGCCAGTGTATACCAGGCTGTGTTAAAGCCGGCGTATACCAGGCTGTGTTAAAGCCGGCGTATACCAGGCTGTGTTAAAGCCGGCGTATACCAGGCTGTGTTAAAGCCGGCGTATACCAGGCTGTATTAAAGCCGGCGTATACCAGGCTGTATTAAAGCCGGCGTATACCAGGCTGTATTAAAGCCGGTGTATACCAGGCTGTATTGAAGCCGGTGTATACCAGGCTGTGTTAAAGCCAGTGTATACCAGGCTGTGTTATAGCCGGTGTATACCAGGCTGTATTAAAGGCAGTGTATACCAGGCTGTATTAAAGCCAGTGTATACCAGGCTGTATTGAAGCCGGTGTATACCAGGCTGTATTAAAGCCAGTGTATACCAGGCTGTGTTACAGCCGGTGTATACCAGGCTGTATTAAAGCCGGTGTATACCAGGCTGTATTAAAGCCAGTGTATACCAGGCTGTGTTACAGCCGGTGTATACCAGGCCGTATTAAAGCCGGCGTATACCAGGCTGTATTAAAGCCAGTGTATACCAGGCTGTATTAAAGCCAGTGTATACCAGGCTGTATTAAAGCCAGTGTATACCAGGCTGTGTTACAGCCGGTGTATACCAGGCTGTATTAAAGCCAGTGTATACCAGGCTGTGTTAAAGCCGGTGTATACCAGGCTGTGTTAAAGCCGGTGTATACCAGGCTGTATTAAAGCCGGTGTATACCAGGCTGTATTAAAGCCGGTGTATACCAGGCTGTATTAAAGCCGGTGTATACCAGGCTGTGTTAAAGCCGGTGTATACCAGGCTGTGTTAAAGCCGGTGTATACCAGGCTGTATTAAAGCCGGTGTATACCGGGCTGTGTTAAAGCCGGTGTATACCAGGCTGTATTAAAGCCAGTGTATACCGGGCTGTGTTAAAGCCAGTGTATACCGGGCTGTGTTGAAGCCGGCGTATACCAGGCTGTTTTACAGCCGGTGTATACCAGGCTGTATTAAAGCCAGCGTATACCAGGCTGTATTAAAGCCGGCGTATACCAGGCTGTATTAAAGCCAGTGTATACCAGGCTGTATTAAAGCCAGCGTATACCAGGCTGTATTAAAGCCAGCGTATACCAGGCTGTATTAAAGCCAGTGTATACCAGGCTGTATTAAAGCCGGCGTATACCAGGCTGTATTAAAGCCGGCGTATACCAGGCTGTATTGAAGCCGGTGTATACCAGGCTGTATTAAAGCCAGTGTATACCAGGCTGTATTAAAGCCGGCGTATACCAGGCTGTATTAAAGCCAGTGTATACCAGGCTGTATTAAAGCCAGTGTATACCAGGCTGTATTAAAGCCGGTGTATACTAGGCTGTGTTACAGCCGGTGTATACCAGGCTGTATTAAAGCCGGCGTATACCAGGCTGTATTAAAGCCAGTGTATACCAGGCTGTGTTAAAGCCAGTGTATACCAGGCTGTGTTAAAGCCAGTGTATACCAGGCTGTGTTACAGCCGGTGTATACCAGGCTGTGTTACAGCCGGTGTATACCAGGCTGTATTAAAGCCAGTGTATACCAGGCTGTGTTAAAGCCGGTGTATACCAGGCTGTATTAAAGCCAGTGTATACCAGGCTGTATTAAAGCCAGTGTATACCAGGCTGTATTAAAGCCAGTGTATACCGGGCTGTGTTAAAGCCAGTGTATACCGGGCTGTGTTGAAGCCGGCGTATACCAGGCTGTTTTACAGCCGGTGTATACCAGGCTGTATTAAAGCCAGTGTATACCAGGCTGTATTAAAGCCAGTGTATACCAGGCTGTATTAAAGCCGGCGTATACCAGGCTGTGTTAAAGCCGGCGTATACCAGGCTGTGTTAAAGCCGGCGTATACCAGGCTGTGTTAAAGCCGGCGTATACCAGGCTGTGTTAAAGCCGGCGTATACCAGGCTGTATTAAAGCCGGCGTATACCAGGCTGTATTAAAGCCGGCGTATACCAGGCTGTATTAAAGCCGGTGTATACCAGGCTGTATTGAAGCCGGTGTATACCAGGCTGTGTTAAAGCCAGTGTATACCAGGCTGTGTTATAGCCGGTGTATACCAGGCTGTATTAAAGGCAGTGTATACCAGGCTGTATTAAAGCCAGTGTATACCAGGCTGTATTGAAGCCGGTGTATACCAGGCTGTATTAAAGCCAGTGTATACCAGGCTGTGTTACAGCCGGTGTATACCAGGCTGTATTAAAGCCGGTGTATACCAGGCTGTATTAAAGCCAGTGTATACCAGGCTGTGTTACAGCCGGTGTATACCAGGCCGTATTAAAGCCGGCGTATACCAGGCTGTATTAAAGCCAGTGTATACCAGGCTGTATTAAAGCCAGTGTATACCAGGCTGTATTAAAGCCAGTGTATACCAGGCTGTGTTACAGCCGGTGTATACCAGGCTGTATTAAAGCCAGTGTATACCAGGCTGTGTTAAAGCCAGTGTATACCAGGCTGTGTTAAAGCCGGTGTATACCAGGCTGTATTAAAGCCGGTGTATACCAGGCTGTATTAAAGCCGGTGTATACCAGGCTGTATTAAAGCCGGTGTATACCAGGCTGTGTTAAAGCCGGTGTATACCAGGCTGTGTTAAAGCCGGTGTATACCAGGCTGTATTAAAGCCGGTGTATACCGGGCTGTGTTAAAGCCGGTGTATACCAGGCTGTATTAAAGCCAGTGTATACCGGGCTGTGTTAAAGCCAGTGTATACCGGGCTGTGTTGAAGCCGGCGTATACCAGGCTGTTTTACAGCCGGTGTATACCAGGCTGTATTAAAGCCAGCGTATACCAGGCTGTATTAAAGCCGGCGTATACCAGGCTGTATTAAAGCCAGTGTATACCAGGCTGTATTAAAGCCAGCGTATACCAGGCTGTATTAAAGCCAGTGTATACCAGGCTGTATTAAAGCCGGCGTATACCAGGCTGTATTAAAGCCGGCGTATACCAGGCTGTATTGAAGCCGGTGTATACCAGGCTGTATTAAAGCCAGTGTATACCAGGCTGTATTAAAGCCGGCGTATACCAGGCTGTATTAAAGCCAGTGTATACCAGGCTGTATTAAAGCCAGTGTATACCAGGCTGTATTAAAGCCGGTGTATACCAGGCTGTGTTACAGCCGGTGTATACCAGGCTGTATTAAAGCCGGCGTATACCAGGCTGTATTAAAGCCAGTGTATACCAGGCTGTATTAAAGCCAGTGTATACCAGGCTGTGTTACAGCCGGTGTATACCAGGCTGTATTAAAGCCAGTGTATACCAGGCTGTGTTAAAGCCGGTGTATACCAGGCTGTATTAAAGCCGGTGTATACCAGGCTGTATTAAAGCCAGTGTATACCAGGCTGTGTTAAAGCCGGTGTATACCAGGCTGTATTAAAGCCGGTGTATACCAGGCTGTGTTAAAGCCGGTGTATACCAGGCTGTATTAAAGCCAGTGTATACCAGGCTGTGTTAAAGCCAGTGTATACCGGGCTGTGTTGAAGCCGGCGTATACCAGGCTGTTTTACAGCCGGTGTATACCAGGCTGTATTAAAGCCAGCGTATACCAGGCTGTATTAAAGCCGGTGTATACCAGGCTGTATTAAAGCCAGTGTATACCAGGCTCTATTAAAGCCGGTGTATACCAGGCTGTATTAAAGCCGGTGTATACCAGGCTGTATTAAAGCCAGTGTATACCAGGCTGTATTAAAGCCTGTGTATACCAGGCTGTGTTAAAGCCAGTGTATACCAGGCTGTATTAAAGCCGGTGTATACCAGGCTGTATTAAAGCCGGTGTATACCAGGCTGTATTAAAGCCAGTGTATACCAGGCTGTATTAAAGCCAGTGTATACCAGGCTGTATTAAAGCCAGTGTATACCAGGCTGTATTAAAGCCAATGATGAAATGATCATATATGCATATTAAGTGTGTGTGGGAGCTGAAAGCTGCGCTCCTCTCCGTGTCCTCCGGTTCACAGCGACTACAGCAGCACAGAGCATCAGCAGCAGGACACTGAGCACTGAGCATCGCACTTTGAAGAAGGTGGAGTAGATCCCAAAGGGCTCCATCTAACACAGTCCTCTCTGTTGACTCACACTGATAACCTCGGTCCATAAATACACACCAGTACTCCCCTGCATCTCCCACTGAGATATTAGAGATAACCAGGCGCCCATCATAGTCCCAGCTCACTCTGCTCATGCTCTGATACCTTACACTAAAGATTCTTCCCTCTGTTCGGTTTGACTTGATTGCAGTTGTACTCTGTAAGGTCTGTTAATGTGGCGTTGGAAACACGAAGAGCTGATGTGTCTGTCACCACTTGGTATCTTCCTCCAACATTGTCCGTCACTGACGTCGTCTTGTCCCCAAAAACTCTGCTCCAAGTTCCATAATAATATCTAGAGTCCTGTCTGAGCCACTGGATATCCAGATTATCAGCTGCTCCCTCACATGGCAGGTCCACTGTTCCTCCAGGTCTCGCTTCAGTAAGTCTCCGATTTATTGGAGTACAAACGGTAACAGTGATGTTGTTCTCATGCGTCACGTTGCCCTCAGTCCAACACTCCTCTCGGTACGGGCCGCAGTCTGAATGGGTCAGGTTGAGGATGGCGTAAGAAGGTCCTGAGGAGCTGTTGGACCAGAGGTCAGAGGAGTTGGACCGGAGGTCAGAAGAGTTGGACCAGAGGTCAGAGGAGTTGGACCGGAGGTCAGAGGAGTTGGACCGGAGGTCAGAGGTGTTGGACCGAGGAGTTGGACCGGAGGTCAGAGGTGTTGGACTAGAGGTCAGCGGTGTTGGACTAGAGGTCAGAGGTGTTGGACTAGAGGTCAGAGGTGTTGGACTAGAGGTCAGAGGAGTTGGACCGGAGGTCAGAGGTGTTGGACCGGAGGTCAGAGCAGAGGTGTTGGACCAGGGGTCAGAGGTGTTGGACCAGAGGTCAGAGGTGTTGGACCAGAGGTCAGAGGAGTTGGACCGGAGTTCAGAGGTGTTGGACTAGAGGTCAGAGGTGTTGGACTAGAGGTCAGAGGTGTTGGACCAGAGGTCAGAGGTGTTGGACCAGAGGTCAGAGGTGTTGGACCAGAGGTCAGAGCTGTTGGACTAGAGGTCAGAGGTGTTGGACCAGAGGTCAGAGGTGTTGGACCAGGGGTCAGAGGTGTTGGACCAGAGGTCAGAGGTGTTGGACCAGAGGTCAGAGGTGTTGGACCAGAGGTAAGAGGTGTTGGACCAGAGGTCAGAGCTGTTGGACCTAGGGGTCAGAGATGTTCCACAGGACCAGCTTCTCCTCACCAACAGATCTGGAGATCAGGCAGGAGTTGGTGTTCTCGGGGAGCTTGAAGGTGTAAGAGCCTTCTTCCCGTCTGACGATGATCCGTTCTTGTGCGTGGATGTTGTTGATGAGAGCGAACAGCAGGAAGGAGAGCTCTGTGACTGCAGCCATTCTGCTCCGAGGTCGACGAACACGGACACCACTCAGCTCATATACGCTCTACACCACGTGTCAAACTCAAGGCCCGCTGGCCAAATCCGGCCCCTCGCTAGTTATGATCCGGCCCGCATATCAATCTAGGTTCACAATACATTTTGCCCCACCTAGTGCGCCAAACCAAAAGCATTGGAAACTGTTTTTCAACTAGAGCCTGGATCGGGCCAAATTTTTCGGTCCGAGCCCGGCTCGAGCCCGACAGAGCCGTGACCGAGCCCGGCCCGAGCCCGACAGGCATTAAGATATGTCTGTCCGAGCCCGACACAGTTAAAATCTCGTTTTTTTTCTCATACTAATGACGTGTACGTTTGTTTGTGCGGAAAGCTTTCATTAAGCAGCTGGAAGGCATTCGGAAATGTCAACAGATGAGGTCATCAGCGCACACGGGGCAACAAGCGCACGTTAATCAGCTGTTTAATTTAAAATGTTCAACGTGTTAACCTCTCCTGACCGTGGTCAGAACACCAGGAGACTGGTGACCTCCAGGGCCCACATTATGTAACGTTAGGGTTAGATCCCGTTTCTGGTGAGACGATGAATGAACTTGGCTTTCAGTCTGGAGATTATCTCAGACACCACACACACACACACACACACACACAGTGCGTCTCACTATCTTTGTGGGGACCTGTCATTGACATAAAGCATTCCTAGCCCCTTACCCTAACCTTAACCATCACCACTAGATGCCTAACCTTAACCCTTACCCTCACCCTAACCATAACCTAATTCTAACCCTAATCCTGAAACCAAGTCTTAACCCTCAAACAGACCTTTAACCTTGTGGGCTCCAGCATTTGGGCTCCACAAAGCTGGTCGGACCCCACAAGTATACTGGACTCCCAGTTTTTGGACCCCACGAATACAGTTAAACGAGAACACACACACACACACACACACACACACACACACACACACACACACAGCTCTCTTAAAGGAGCAGCAGCACCATTTTATCGCGCTGATGTGACCGAACCCGACCATAATTCCTAAATATCTGTCCTAACCCGGCCCGGCCCGTCAGGACCCGACGGGACCCGTCGGGCTCGGGTCGGGTATCCATGCCTTATTTTCAACCTGCAATTATGCAACACTTAAAGCAGAATTTGGCATATTTGCCGACCTAGAGACCCAGAAGCAGAGCGCTGGCATATGCAGGCTGTGAAGGAGCTTGTTGAGAGTCTTACGTAGAAGATGTCATCATTGATTTGCTAATTTCTGGGATGGATTTGGAACTTTCTCGGGGCTTGATGTGGACCCGACGGCCAGGGAGGAGACTACGAGACGTGCAGTCACTGAGTCACGCATATTTTACTTTTTCGATGAAATAAAAACATCAATACACTATAATGTCTGGCCCTTGTGGTGGTGTGTGTGTGTGTGTGTGTGTGTGTGTGTGTGTGTGTGTGTGTGTGTGTGTGTGTGTGTGTGTGTGTGTGTGTGTGTGTGTGTGTGTGTGTGTGTGTGTGTGTGTGTGTGTGTGTGTGTGTGTGTGTGTCTTTCTATGCTTGGTGAGGACCACATGAGTCCCAGAAGGCCCTGGGGCTGACCGCCGCCGAGGCTGTACACACATACACACACGCACACATACACACACAGAGACACACACACACATACACACACAGACACACGCATACACAGACACACACACAGACACACACAAGGACACACACACACTAAGCTACGCTAACAGTTTCCTCTGCTTCCAGTCTTTGTGCTAAGCTACGCTAACAGTATCGACTCCTATGTGCTTCCAATACAAAGGTAACAACCACACGTGTGAACATCTGTTGCCATAGTTACTCAGGTGGTTTTCATGTTCATGTGTTGATTTATTTATGTTTGTTAACGGAGTCTCTCAGTCAGTGATAAGACCTCTATTCATACCTCCCCCCTCCCCCTCTCTCTCTCTCCCCTCCTCCTCCCTCCCCTCTCCCCTCTCTCCTCTCTCCCTCCTCCTCCGTCCTCCCTCACCACTCCCGACTCTCTCACCTCTCCCCTCCCCTCCCCCTCCCTCCCCTCCTCTCCCCCTCTCCCTCTCTCCCTCCCTCTCCCTCTCTCTCTCTCCCCTCCCCCTCTCCCTCTCCCCCTCTCCCTCTCCCCCTCTCCCTTTCTCCCTCTCTCTCCCCCTCTCCCTCTCTCCCTCCCCTCTCCCTCTCTCTCCTCTCTCCCTCCCTCTCCCTCTCTCTCCCTCTCCCTCCCTCTCCCCCTCCCTCTCCCTCCTTCTCCCTCCCTCTCTCTCTCCCTCTCTCTCCCTCCCCCTCTCTCTCTCCCCCTCCCTTCCTCCACCTCCTCCCTCTATCCCTCTCTCTCTCTCCCTCTCCCTCCCTCTCCCCCTCCCCCTCCCTCTCCCTCCTTCTCCCTCCCCCTCTCTCTCCCTCCCTCCCTCTCCCTCCCCCTCTCTCTCCCTCTCCCTCCCTCTCTCCTCTCTCTCTCCCTCCCTCTCCCTCTCTCTCCCTCCCTCCCCCTCTCCCTCCCTCTCTCCCTCCCTCTCCCCCCTCTCCCTCCCTCCCCCTCTCTCTCTCCCCCTCCCTTCCTCCACCTCCCTCCCTCTCCTCTCCTTCTCCCTCCCTCTCTCTCTCCCTCCCTCCCTTCCTCCACCTCCCTCCCTCTCCTCTCCTTCTCCCTCCCTCTCTCTCTCCCCCTCCCTTCCTCCACCTCCCTCCCTCTCCTCTCCTTCTCCCTCCCTCTCTCTCTTCCCCTCCCTTCCTCCACCTCCCTCCCTCTCCTCTCCTTCTCCCTCCCCCTCTCCTCTCTCCCCTCCCTTCCTCCACCTCCCTCCCTCTATCCCTCTCCCCCTCTCCCTCTCTCTCCCTCTCTCTCCCTCCCTCTCCCTCCCTCCCCCTCTCCCTCCCTCCCCCTCTCCCTCCCTCTCTCCCTCCCTCCCCCTCTCTCTCCCTCTCCCTCTCCCTCCCTCCCCCTCTCCCTCCCTCTCCCTCCCTCTATCCCTCTCCCCCTCTCCCTCTCTCTCCCTCCCTCTCCCTCCCTCCCCCTCTCCCTCCCTCTCTCCCTCCCTCCCCCTCTCTCTCCCTCTCCCTCTCCCTCCCTCCCCCTCTCCCTCCCTCTCCCTCCCTCTATCCCTCTCCCCCTCTCCCTCTCTCTCCCTCCCTCCTCCCTCCCTCCCCCTCTCCCTCCCTCTCTCCCTCCCTCCCCCTCTCTCTCCCTCTCCCTCTCCCTCCCTCCCCCTCTCCCTCCCTCTCCCCTCTCTCTCCGAGCTTGTCTCAGTGTTCCTGAGGCTCCAGTCTTGTCAGCACCATGAATTGAATGAGGTACGAACTCTTTCTGTTTACTGACTGTTTGTTTGTTTCATGTCTGTTGTTCTTCACCAACGGTAGAGAAGAGAAGTAGTGCTGAGAGGATGAAGAAAGACAGAGAGAGAGACATGTTAAAGATCCATCACTGCTTTCTGTTTATCTTTTAAAATCAACCTAAATCTGTTTGAAATGAAAGAGCAGCTGCAGAGATGACTTACTGAGAAGTATAAATAATGAACTACTAGTTGTGACCCGTTAATGAGCCAACCTTTGGGTTGTCAGGGTTTAAAGACGAGCCCTTACCTCCTGCTGTTTAAGAACTTTCATCAACTTAAAGGTGCAGTATGTGAATGTGTATCCGCTAGCTGCCTGGTCCCTGAACACACCGTGAAAAAGCCCGGTCTCGGGAGCCAACACTAGAGGCACAGGCTGGGCACCAAAATACAACAAACTACTCCAGCCAATCACGGACAAGATGGTTGGGGGAGGGGGTGGGGGTTAGTCATGACAGTTACGTAAACGTGGGGGGAGGGGCGAGCTCGCTCTGGTTTGTTTTGAATTGAATTGGATGCAGGAACTCATAGCGCACCTTTAATAATGGATTCCAAATGTTCATAACTTCTGACAGAATCGGGGAGGATTCAGTGATTGTTCATGACGGCCGGAGACACGGAGGAGGACACATGTGGAGGAAGCAAGGACACAT
>CM042327.1:1373811-1383811 GCA_023566125.1 Zingel zingel
CTAAGTGAGTGGGCGTGGCCTGAGTGAGTGGGCGTGGCCTGAGTGAGTGAGTGAGTGGGCATGGCCTGAGTGAGTGGGCGTGGCCTGAGTGAGTGGGCGTGGCCTGAGTGAGTGAGTGAGTGGGCGTGGCCTGAGTGAGTGGGCGTGGCCTGAGTGAGTGGGCGTGGCCTGAGTGAGTGAGTGAGTGGGCGTGGCCTGAGTGAGTGGGCGTGGCCTGAGTGAGTGGGCGTGGCCTGAGTGAGTGAGTGAGTGGGCGTGGCCTGAGTGAGTGGGCGTGGCCTGAGTGAGTGGGCGTGGCCTGAGTGAGTGAGTGAGTGGGCGTGACCTGAGTGAGTGGGCGAGTGGGCGTGGCCTGAGTGAGTGGGCGTGGCCTGAGTGAGTGGGCGTGGCCTGAGTGAGTGAGTGGGCGTGGCCTGAGTGAGTGGGCGTGGCCTGAGTGAGTGGGCGTGGTTAACGTAGAGGCGGCGGCTCAGTATCACATGTCGACCACACATAAGCTCCATGTAAATCGGATGATGTTCGTCATATAAGGCGCATTTCCTGTTGCCAGCGGGGGGCGCTATGACCAAAAGTCAGTATTGGCCTGTAGGTGACCTGGACTCTTGTCCATCCTGAGAACTTTCGGGCAGATACGACAACGTACGCCCACGTTACAACAACTTCTTTGTTCATCGCTGAACACTCAAAATGGCCGCCCCGCCACGCCCACACCGTCCGACGAAAAGTTTTTCTTTTAACAACTTTTCATCGTTAAGGTGTTGAGAAGATACAGACCAAGTTTGAAGTCCGCCGGATGAACTCTCTAGGAGGAGTTCCTTAAAGTCTAGCACCTTGACTTTTAGGCCTACTTCCTGTTGCCATTAGGAATCCTGAAAAGTTTCGAGCCAATCGGACGATGTCCACTCGAGTTACACCCACTTCCTGTTTTGATGGCGAAACGCACAAACTGGCGGCCCCGCCACGGCCACGCCCTATGACGAAAAGTTTTTCTTTTAACAACTTTTCATCGTTAACGTCTTAAGATGGCACCGACCGAATTTGAAATTGATCGGAAGAAATCTCTAGGAGGAGTTCGTGAAAGTACGACACGTGGAAATGGCCAAAATCGCACTAATTTCAAACATTCAATTCAAAATGGCGGACTTCCTGTTGGGTTCAGGGTATGGCTCCAATGACGTTTTTTGTGCGTCTTGACATGCTACATACGTGTACCAAGTTTCGTGAGTCTACGTTAAACGTACTGCAGGGGCTTAATTTTTTTAACTTTCTAGGGGGCGCTAGCGAGCCATTTTTGTGCGCCTATTCTCGATACCCTAAAATACGTACATGTTCACCAGCCTTGATGCGACCGCCAAATTTGGGGAGTTTTTGAATATGTTAAGCCCCTCAAAAAGGCAATTCATTTGCCGTAATAATAAGTCCTTCAGTTCCAATAGGGCCTTCGCCGCTCGGCGCTCGCGCCCTACATATATATATAATCTGGTTTGAACTGGTTTGAGTAATGAATGGACTGGTTAGTTGGAGGTTGTGGGTGGTGTTTGAGCAGAGTAATATGTTATGAATGTATGAAACGTGAAACGTAATCTCTCTCTCTGAGCTTCCTGTGTCTCTGTGTGTGTTTCCAGATGTTTTGGGGAAGTCTCTGCAGGTTTTAAGCAGCTGCAGCGTTCTGCTGCAGAAGCTGGGAGCACTGCAGCTGACTGAGGCCCTCCGGAGGACAGGAGCAGTACTACAGGACAGAGAGGAGGTACACACACACACACACACAGACACACACAGACACACACAGACACACAGAGACAGACACACGGAGACAGACACACGGAGACAGACACACACACAGACACACACAGACACACACAGACACACAGAGACAGACACACGGAGACAGACACACACACAGACAGACACACACACACACACACACGGAGACAGACACACACGGAGACAGACACACGGACACAGACACACACACACACACACACACACACGGAGACAGACACACACACACACACACAGACAGACACGGAGACAGACACACACAGAGACACACACACACACACACACACACACACACACGGAGACAGACACACACGGAGACAGACACACACACACACACACACAGAGACAGACAGACACACACACACACACACACACACACACACACACACACACACACAAACACACAGACAGGTTTTAAAAGTAAGTTTTCTGTTTTTAAGCCTTTTCAAATAACACGTTACAACAACAAGAATACAAACCAACAAAACATAATATCAGCGGTGCAGAATACAGCGGTGGAATATATATATATATATAGGCCTATATATATATATATATATATATATATATATATATATATATATATATAGGCCTATATATATATATATATATATATATATATATATATATATATATATATATAGGCCTATATATATATATATATATATATATATATATATATATATATATAGGCCTATATATATATATATATATATATATATATATATATATATATATATATATAGGCCTATATATATATATATATATATATATATATATATATATATATATATATATATATAGGCCTATATATATATATATATATATATATAGGCCTATATATATATATATATATATATATAGGCCTATATATATATATATATATATATATATATATATATATATATATATATATATATAGGCCTATATATATATATATATATATATATATATATATATATAGGCCTATATATATATATATATATATATATATATATATATATATATATATATATAGGCCTATATATATATATATATATATATATATATATATATATATATATATATATATATATATATACAGCAGTAATACTCTGTGGCACTTGTACTTTGTCTGAAGTTAAGTGTGTAGTTTTAATAATGTCTCCTCATACTACTCAAACTATGTTTAAATCAATCAACTTTTAATCTAAATGTCCTTATTTTAACACATTAAAGTCATTAATGAAGACACTGGTATACATTTAAATATTGACAATTAAAATCAGTGTCAGCTGTGTCACTTTCTGTTTCACTCTGAGCTGCTGATTGAGACCGTGGCGCCACCTTGTGACGCAGTTATATTATTTCATGTCAGAAAATCACAACACCATCACTCAGAATGACTTTAAATGGCCAACTCAGAGTTAACAAATACAAAAATCCTTTTTGTTTAGCATGAAACAGCCCCGAAATCCCCATCAACAAACCCAACAGACTCCATGTAAATAATCAGGACTTTTAGCGTGTATAGAGCCAGCATATCTCCACCAGACTCCATGTAAATAATCAGGACTTTTAGCGTGTATAGAGCCAGCATATTTCCACCAGACTCCATGTAAATAATCAGTACGTTTAGCGTGTATAGAGCCAGCATATCTCCACCAGACTCCATGTAAATAATCAGGACTTTTAGCGTGTATAGAGCCAGCATATCTCCACCAGACTCCATGTAAATAATCAGTACTTTTAGCGTGTATAGAGCCAGCATATTTCCACCAGACTCCATATATATAATCACTACTTTTAGCGTGTATAGAGCCAACATATTTCCACCAGACTCCATGTAAATAATCACTACTTTTAGCGTGTATAGAGCCAACATATTTCCACCAGACTCCATGTATATAATCACTACTTTTAGTGTGTATAGAGCCAGCATATCTCCACATGTAAATGGGTGAATTAAGGGTTTATTTCAACCAGACCAGAGTGCTGATTGTTGGAACAGTAGAAAGATGAACCAAGCGTGCTTTTGATAGTTTTATTTAGTTTCTGTCCACTTTGAATGAACAAACAAAAATGATCTTACTCTATATGGTTGTCCACCACCGCCACCTAACCATGGATGTATCTTCTTGCACCAAATGCATAACTGCAATGCATTGTGGGTGACATCCACCTCTCATACATGAGCATTACTGTAAATGTTTGCCGGTTTCATCTTCGTGAGCCTATTATCAGCTAACAAAGGTAATCTGATATTTCTGTTCCCACTGCCTTTTACATTTCAGTAAGCATTATCTGAAAGCACAACATCATGATAAATGTTTATTCAGTAACTTTGAGATCAGATGGCTGTTGGTTTACAGTCTCACTGCTTCTGCAAACATGCTTTTGGGAAAACCTGGCAATACAATGTAATACTGATGTGGATATATGTGCTACTAAACAGAGTTCAGTTCCCTTTCTGCTGAATGTTACCAATGATCAAGACTGCTTTTATTTCACACCAAAGACATTTATTGATGTCAGAAGACAAATACATTCAGTTCTACCGAGACAGAGTTAAAAAGAAAAGATAGTGTTGCACCCAACAAATTACAAGGAACTGACTCATAACTTTGATTGGCCAATCAACTTGCCAGACATACAGTCTTACTGTCACGGGCCAAAGGGCCAAAGGGCCATCGGGTCATCGAGCCATCGTGCCATCGGGCCATAGGGCCATCGAGCCATCGAGCCATCGGGTCAAAGGGATATCGGGCCATCGAGCCATCGAACCAAAGGGCCATCGAGCCAAAGGGCCATCGGGCCATAGGACCATCGAGCCAAAGGGCCATCGAGCCATTGAGCCAAAGGGCCAAAGGGCCATCGGGCCATTGGGCCATCGAGCCATCGGGCCATAGGGCCATCAGTCCAAAGGGCCATTGAGCCATCAAGCCATCGGGCCATCAGTCCAAAGGGCCATCAAGCCATTGGGCCATCAGTCCAAAGGGCCATCGAGCCATCGAGCCATCGGGCCAAAGGGCCATCGAGCCATCGAGCCATCGGGCCAAAGGGCCAAAGGGCTTATGTTGAACTCTGCTTAGTATCTCAAAATAATGACTTTCATCAAAACTACACACAGCCATTAAACACATTCTCACTCCCAGCGCGTCAGAAAGCGCCGCTTGGTCAGGTATCTTTAGTGTTTGTTATTAACGCTAAAAGTCTCCTTTAGCCACATATGTGACGCGCTTGGTCTGGACTCTTGGCATCACTTTTTGACGCTCTGGGTTCTGATGCACTTTTAATTGAAATATGGCACAAGAACGGGACAGTTAGGTTTAGGAAAAAATAGATCACATTAACTTTTAACCCTGCTTACACCAAGCCCTTTTCTGTCACATTATGACTCACTGTGAGCTCATTCTTCTCTATATCTGCAAGTCTTCATCTCAAATTAACATCACAACCATAATAAATATATTTAGAGCAGTTTAACACAGTTATTATGGCATAAAACATGAAGAAAAAAGAAAGAAGTAAGTTAAGTCCCTTTGATCAACTTTTTTTTAATAGTAAAACTGTTGATTTCCCTAAAAGTAACACATGTATATATAAAACTGGCCATTAACTTGCCTGACATACAATCTTATTGTCCCCGTGCCACTGGCAAAGCCGTTGGGCCGTAGGGCCAAAGGGCCATCGGGCCATAGTGCCATTGGGCCATCGGGCCATCGGGCCGTTGCTTATGTCGAACCCTGCTTAGTATCTCAAAATAATGACTTCGGGCTGTAGGGCCGTAGGGCCATAGAGCCATCGGGCCGTAGGGCCATTGGGCCATCGGGCCGTTGCTTATGTCAAACCCTGCTTAGTATCTCAAAATAATGACTTCGGGCCATCGGGCTGTAGGGCCGTAGGGCTGTTGCTTATGTCGAACCCTGCTTAGTATCCCAAAATAATGACATCGGGCCATCGGGCTGTAGGGCCATCGGGCCGTCGGGCCATCGGGCTGTAGGGCCATCGGGCCATTGGGCCATCGGGCCGTTGCTTATGTCGAGCCCTGCTTAGTATCTCAAAATAATGACTTCGGGCTGCAGGGCCATCGGGCCATCCGGCCATCCGGCCATCGGGCCATCGGGCCATCCGGCCGTAGGGCCATAGGGCCGTCGGGCCATCGGACCATCGGGCCATTGGGCCATAGGGCCATAGGGCCATCCGGCCATCCGGCCGTTGAGCCATCGGGCCATAGGGCCATCGGGCCGTCGGGCCGTCGGGCCGTTGCTTATGTCGAACCCTGCTTAGTATCTCAAAATAATTACTTACATCATAACTACACACAGACATTAAACACAAACAATCACAACAATGTAAATGGAGACAGAACACAAAGGGGTAACTTTGGGTTCAACATTGAGGGGGTTGATATCTCCAACGATCTGGTGGGGGGGGGGGGGGGGGGGGTAGACATGGCTGCATGGATTTTAAAAAAGCGATAAAAACATCAGAAAAATTGTCAGGAATCAAACTCTTAAAAAGAGACAAAAACGTCAAAAAACGACAAAAAAAATCTGAAATTCTTTTTTGAAGAAGGCGACAAAAACATATAAGAAGAACTTAAACTTGGGAAAAAGCCCAGTTTTGTATATTACACGTTTGACAGATAAGAACAACAATAATAATGTTTCATCTAAACATCCATTTTTACATATAGAAACATATCTTTTAGCTTTTTAAAACCTTTTGTTGCGTTTCATTCAGCCATCTCCTTTACTGCTGCAATCATTTTACTACCCTTTATATTAACAACCATTATTATGTTGATATTCTTTCATATTTAATCTTCTGACTCCTGTTACTGTTTACTGCTGCCGATATAAAGTTTGAACTTATTTTATCATTCAGTTCAGATATTATTTCTACATAAAAAGATGGAACACATTAACGTTTAAGAAGTGAATAGTTGTTTAATATTATTACCACCACCACTTTGAAACTAGAGAGACCTGTTGTTTTGTTACACAGACCTTCAGTGGTGATATCTTCAGACTATCCCCAGTGCCAATGCATGGAAACATCTTCTCAGTGAAAGTGTGTCTGAAGGTGTGTATGTGTGTGTTTGTATCAGGATCAGAGAACGACAGCTTTCCTCTGTTCCAGTCCAGAGTCACTCTGATCCTCTGGAGCTGCTTCTTAAAAGGGAGAACAGTGGGTAGAGCTGGTGGAGACCACGCTGAGTATTTACCTCCAGAGAACGATAATGTCCATAATCCAGACCATATGTCTCCCTTCCTCTGGGCAGACTCTGCTAACACACCCAGTGTCCAGATTATACTGTCTCCAACCTCGACATCCCAGCTGTGAGTCTCTGAGTTAAAGCCCTCAGAGCCCAGGACAGAGCCCAGGAAAGAGTCCAGGACAGAGGCCCAGACAGAGGGGTAATATTCAAACCTCTCTGGATTATCAGGAAGCTGCTGTTTCTCTCCTCCAAGTCTCACACTGGTCAGATCTTCAGACAGGATGAGATCTGGATGAGCAGTGTTTGGGTCCAGAATCAGAGGAGTGTAGGAGACCAAGTCCTTCATCTTGTTCCAGATGTTGAAGCCCAGGTTGCCCAGGTGTTTGGCCTCGTCTATCAGAGCTCCTGAGAGCAGCTGTGGATCATCCAGCAGGGGGGTCTGCTGGACTCTTTCCACTGCAGCCTTGTAGTTGATCAGTAATGAGACGTCTTCAGCTCTCAGCTGCTCCTCTGTGGCTCTGACTGTGTCTGAAAGAGCTGCTATCTCTCTGCTCAGAGCCTCAATCTCCTCCTTCATCCTCCGACTCTTCTGCTCCTCTTCCTCCTTCAGTGCAGCCACCCTGGCCTCCTCTTCCTCTTCTAGAAACTGGTGAAGCTTCTTAAACTGATCCTTAATCTGCGTCTCTGTGCGTTGGGCCTGGACCTTCATGTGTTCTGCTGTTTGATCAAACTTCACTTTAACTTTTTCAAAAATCTCTAACTTCTCCTTTAAGGGCTCCAGAGTTTCCTGGAGTTCCTTCTTGTGTTGTCGTGCAGCTTCATCGATGGGTCTGATTCTGTGGGTGGAGTGTGTTTCTGAATCTCTGCAGACGAGACACACCGGCTGCTGATGGTCCAGACAGAAGAGTTTGAGTTTCTCAGAGTGCAGACTGCAGAGAGCCTCTGAAGCTCTCTGATCTCTCTGCTGTAAGAAACTCTCACACAGCTTCTTTAACTCCAGGTTACGAGGTGGTTCTGGCCTTGAAGATCTTCTCTTACAAACTGGACACTCCTGTGTCTGTTTCTCTGTCCACCAGCTCTTCAGACAGTCTTTACAGAAGCTGTGGCTACATGACAGAAGAACAGGATCTCTAAAGACTTCATGACAGACCAAACAGCAGATATCCTCCTCTGAGATAGAAGCCATTTTGTCTCTGAGAGCAGCTGAAAACAGCATAAACAGCAGACGTTAAAACAAGAAGTCATGTTTCCCTCCCTCGCACACAGGAAAGTTTGCCTTCAGGGCGGTCTGCCTTTTAACCCAAACCACTATCTTTTCCTAAACTTAACTAAGTAGTGTTGTTGTCTAAACATGGACTGTTAATATTAATGGACAGAGCATGTGTGACGGTTTGTGGAGATCTGCTATGAGTCGTCGAGTTTGCCGTTACGGGAGCAGCCATCCTGGTTGGGATGTGAGGATTTTAGACGAGAGGGAGGAGAGAGAGAGGAGAGATGGGGGAGAGAGGGGGGAGAGAGGGAGGAGAGAGAGATGAGTGAGGGAGGAGAGAGGGAGGAGTGAGGGAGGAGAGAGAGAGGAGTGAGGTAGGAGAGAGAGAGGAGAGAGAGAGAGGAGTGCGGGAGGAGAGAGAGAGGAGTGAGGGAGGAGTGAGGGAGGAGAGAGAGAGGAGAGAGAGAAGAGTGAGGGAGGAGAGAGAGGAGTGAGGTAGGAGTGAGGGAGGAGAGAGGGAAGAGAGAGAGAGGAGTGAGGGAGGAGTGAGGGAGGAGAGAGGGAGGAGAGAGAGAGAGGAGTGAGGGAGGAGAGAGGGAGGAGTGAGGGAGGAGAGAGGGAGGAGAGAGAGAGAGGAGTGAGGGAGGAGAGAGGGAGGAGAGAGAGAGAGGAGTGAGGGAGGAGAGAAGGAGGAGAGAGGGAGGAGTGAGGGAGGAGAGAGAGAGGAGTGAGGGAGGAGAGAGGAAGGAGAGAGAGAGAGGAGTGAGGGAGGAGAGAGGGAGGAGAGAGAGAGAGGAGTGAGGGAGGAGAGAAAGATGAGAGAGGGAGGAGTGAGGGAGGAGCCACGTTGCATTACACACTTTCACTGGCAATCACATCATAGCCACGCCCCTAAACATCCCCCGCTTTATTGCCGATTTTAAAATCAACGAGACCATAATTCAAGAAATGAACATCACTCTCTGCTGCAGAAGACATAAAACTAGTGATTGAGACCATGAATTAATTATGAAAATGTTTACTGAGGTAATAAATCAAGTGAGAAGTGGGTCACTTTCTCATAGACTTCTACAGAAACAGACCTCCTTTTGCAACCGCACGTGTTGCCCCCTGTAGGAATTCAGATAGAAAGCAGGTGTAAGGAGTCTCCCCCTGCTGGAATTCAGATAGAAAGCAGGTTTAAGGAGTCTCCTCCTGCAGGGATTCAGATAGAAAGCAGGTTTAAGGAGTCTCCCCCTGCTGGAATTCAGGTAGAAAACAGGTTGAAGGAGTCTCCTGCAGGAATTCAGATAGAAAGCAGGTTTAAGGAGTCTCCCCCTGCTGGAATTCAGGTAGAAAACAGGTTGAAGGAGTCTCCTGCAGGAATTCAGATAGAAAGCAGGTTTAAGGAGTCTCCCCCTGCAGGAATTCAGATAGAAAACAGGTTTAAGGAGTCTACCCCTGCTGGAATTTAGATAGAAAGCAGGTTTAAGGAGTCTCCCCCTGCAGGAATTCAGGTAGAAAACAGGTATAAGGAGTCTCCTTCTGCAGGAATTCAGGTAGAAAGCAAGTTGAAGGAGTCTCCCCCTGCAGGAATTCAGATAGAAAGCAGGTTTAAGCAGTCTCCCCCTGCAGGAATTCAGGTAGAAAACAGGTTTAAGGAGTCTCCCCCTGCTGGAATTCAGATAGAAAGCAGGTTTAAGGAGTCTCCCCCTGCAAGAATTCAGGTAGAAAGCAGGTTTAAGGAGTCTCCCCCTGCAGGAATTCAGATAGAAAGCAGGTTTAAGGAGTCTCCCCCTGCAGGAATTCAGATAGAAAGCAGGTTT
>CM042327.1:1408811-1411311 GCA_023566125.1 Zingel zingel
ACATACACACACATACAGAGACACACACACACACACACACACACACACACACACACACACACACACATATACACATACAGAGACACACACACACACACACATACAGAGACACACACACACACACACACACATACAGAGACACACACACACACACACATACAGAGACATACACACACACACACACACACACATATACACATACAGAGACACACACACACATACAGAGACACACACACACACACACACACACACACACACACACACATATACACATACAGAGACACACACACACACACACATACAGACACACACACACACACACACACACACACACACACACACACATACAGAGACACACACACACATACAGAGACACACACACACACACACACACACATATACACATACAGAGACACACACACACACACACACATACAGAGACACACACACACACACACACACACACACATACAGAGACACACACACACACACGCACATACAGAGACACACACACACACACACACACACAGAGACACACACACACACACACACACACATACAGAGACACACACACACACACACACACACACACACACACACATACATACAGAGACACACACACACATATACAGAGACACACACACATACAGAGACACACACACATACAGAGACACACACACACACACACACACACACACACACACACATACAGAGACACACACACACACATACACACATACATACAGAGACACACACACACCTATACAGAGACACACACACATACAGAGACACACACACACACATACAGAGACACACACACACACACACACATACAGAGACACACACACACATATACAGAGACACACACACACACATACAGAGACACACACACACATATACAGAGACACACACACACACATACAGATACACACACACACACATACAGAGACACACACACACACACATACAGAGACACACACACACACACACACACACACATACAGAGACACACACACACACACACACACACACACACATATACAGAGACACACACACACACACATACAGAGACACACACACACACACACACACACACACATACAGAGACACACACACACACACACACACACACACATATATACAGAGACACACACACACACATACAGAGACACACACACACACACACACACACACACACATACAGAGACACACACACACACACATACAGAGACACACACACACTCAGTAGTTGTTAAATGTCTTAAATCTTTCAGCTCCGTGACTCCTTTAAGGAGCTGAAGAAGCGCTTCAGCAACCTGCGGATTAACTACCTGAAGAGAAACGACCGGCGAGGGAACACGAAGGCCGTCAGGAACCACCTGCAGCAGGTGGAGCTCAACGACGAGAAGCTGCAGGTAACGGCCGTTTTACAGTCGCCGCATCCGAGTCAAAATGCCGTAGATCTCGCTGGCGCGCCAGGATTTTGAGTGCGCGAGCAGCAGTCGTGCACCACTCGGCGCGCGATAAAGCGGGAACAGGAAGCATGGACGAGCTCGAGGGCAACCGGATGCCAGGACGTACATTTTTTTCCCCCACTATGGCCACGCCAAGACCCGCCCTTCAATAGCTACTATTGGCCAGGCGTACATGCTTACGCAAGGTAACGTAACCTGATTTGTTCCGGTCCTATCCCCTGGCCAATCGGCTATCCTAACCTTAACCGCTCAAGATCAAATGCCTAACCCCAACCAATCGACCACTATGACCACGCCAAGACCCGCCCTTCAATAGCTACTATTGGCCAGGCGTACATGCTTACGCAAGGTAACGTAACCTGATTTGTTCAGGTCCTATCCCCTGGCCAATCGGCTATCCTAACCTTAACCGCTCAAGATCAAATGCCTAACCCCAACCAATCGACCACTATGACCACGCCAAGACCCGCCCTTCAATAGCTACTATTGGCCAGGCGTCCATGCTTACGCAAGGTAACGTAACCTGATTTGTTCAGGTCCTATCCCCTGGCCAATCGGCTATCCTAACCTTAACCGCTCGAGGTCAATGCCTAACCCCAACCAATCAGCCACGAATCCCACTATGGCCACGTAGCTCATCCAATCAAATTGAAGCATTGACGGCAATGCTGCTGCTGCCAGTTCTGCCTTTGTTTACCTTTTTCAGTCGGTAGTCTTTCCTCATTAGCGCCACCTCTGTTCAGGAGAAGACTGCAACTGGTGTCGCGACCACCACGCGCGAGTATAAACAGTCACGGCGCTCACGTGACATCACATTTGCGTGCGCCAGGCTGGGAACGGCCAGTGTCCTTAACGTTTAAGTCCTGATCCCAGGCTGTGTGATTGTAACGACACGCAGGTAACGAATAACACGAAGGACTCACATTGAGCTGCGTGTGGTCCTGCAGGCGCTGAGGAAACGTCTGCAGGGAGTGGTGGCCCGGCTGGGGTCAGAGGTCAGAGACGGGGGCGTGGCCAGGGAGGCG
>CM042327.1:1418811-1436311 GCA_023566125.1 Zingel zingel
TCTATATCTTTATATCGCTCTCTCCTTCAGACAACAGATGCACAGCCAGAGGTTCACCTCCTCCTACTGCTCCCCCCACTCCCTCAGCATCTCCTGCTCCCCAGTGGAGGCCAACCGAAGGGTCCACGCCATACACAGCCAATTACAGCCTGCCACCACTGAGCCTCAGGCCACTCCCCCTCCCTCTGTGATTGGCCCATCGTTCTCGGACATCCAGAGGGAGTTTCAGAGAAAGGTGATGCAAGTGGTCCCCAAGTGGCTCAAACATGACACCGCTTCAGGTTTAACCAATTGTTTTGGTCACTTTTAAAAAAAAAAAAAAGTTTTTGTCACTTTTTTCACGTTTTTTTAAACACGTTTTTTGTCGTTTTTTCCGATGTATTTTTTTTTGTCAATTTCTTTGTTATTTGTCATTTTTGCCGATTTTTGGGTCACTTTTTGGGCGTTTTTTGTCGTTTTTTCCGATGTATTTTTTTGTTAATTTCTTTATGTTATTTGTCACATTTACCGATTTTTTTTGTCACTTTTTGGCGTTTTTTTTAACACGTTTTTTTCAGTTTTTTGGTCACTTTTTTTAAAACAAGTTTTTGTCACTTTTTGGCGGTTTTTTAATGATGTTATTTAATTATTTAATCCACGTTTTTTTCACTTTTTTCCCAATTTTTTTGGTCACTTTAAAAAAAAAGTTTTTTCACGTTTTTTCCGATGTATTTTTTTTTGTCAATTTCTTTATGTTATTTGTCACTTTTGCCGATTTTTTGGTCACTTTTTTGGCGTTTTTTTAATAATGTTTTTGTCAATTTTTGAACACGTTTTTTTTGGGGGGTTTTTTCAATTTTTTTGGTCACTTTTCTTAAACAAGATTTTTTCACTTTGGTGATTTCTTTGGTAACTTTTTAGGCGTTTTTTTTAACACGTTTTTTGTCGTTTTTTCCGATGTATTTATTTGTAATTTTTTTTACATGTTATTTGTCACTTTTTCCGATTTTTTTGTCACTTTTTTGGCGGTTTTTTAATTATGTTTTTGCACATTTTTTAACACGTTTTTTTTCCAAATTTTTTTGGTCACTCTAAAAAAAAAGTTTTTGTCACTTTTTTCACGTTTTTTTTAACACGTTTTTTGTCGTTTTTTCCGATGTATTTTTTTTTTGTCACTTTTGGCGGTTTTTTAATTATGTTTTTGCACATTTTTTAACACTTTTTTTTTTTCACTGTTTTCCCAATTTTTATGGTCACTTTAAAAAAAAAAGTTTTTGTCACTTTTTTCACGTTTTTTTTAACACGTTTTTTGTCGTTTTTTCCGATGTATTTTTTTTTTGTCACTTTTGGCGGTTTTTTAATTATGTTTTTGCACATTTTTTAACACTTTTTTTTTTTCACTGTTTTCCCAATTTTTATGGTCACTTTAAAAAAAAAAGTTTTTGTCACTTTTTTCACGTTTTTTGTCGTTTTTTCCGATGTATTTTTTTGTTAATTTCTTTATGTTATTTGTCACATTTACCGATTTTTTTAACACGTTTTTTTTTCAGTTTTTTGGTCACTTTTTTTAAAACCAGTTTTTGGCACCTTTGGCGATGCTTTTTTGTCACTTTTTCCGATTTTTTGGGTCAATTTTTCCAGCGTTTTTAAAAAAAGCAACAACTTTTAGTCAATTTTGTTCCTGTGTTTTTGTAGCTTTTTCCAACATTTGTCACTTTTTTCAGCGTTCTTTTGTCATAGTTCTGATACAGAAAGTTTTTGTAAACGGGTTAGGGTTAGGGTTAGGGTTACCTAACCCTAACCCTAACCCGAGGACAACAGGAGGGTTTAAAAACTGCTTTAAGTTTCGTAAAAGTTTCACAAACATGTATTCAAAGATGTATCGCGGTTCTCGTACGTAAGTTAAGTTACATAACATACTTATTTGAACCCAAACCATGATCTTCTCCTAAACCTAACCAAGTACTTCTGTTGCCTAAACTAAATTGTTTCCGTGGTGCCTGCGCGTTCAGAGGGTCGTGGTAATTTCATGTATTTCATGTGACATCTACCACTATCCAAAATTGGATCCTTTTTACCCAGGATGCATCAACAGGAGGCCTGTTGGAGGCAGAGCTCCAGCAGCATGAAGTGATGACAGAGGATTCTCTCTCCAATGACGAATACGATTGTGCGTCGCCCGACGACATTTCCCTTCCGCCGCTGGCCGAGACACCGGAGTCCTACTTGGTCCAATCAGATGTTGAGGAGGGCTTCTGTTTCAGTTCCCACAGCATCCACGTCAACCAGTACAGCCAACAGTCCGAGCATAGTGGTTCTGGTGCAGCCCGTCAACAGAGAGAGTCCAGTCTGACCGACAGTTGTGCAACTCCTCCAACCAATTACAGCAGCACCAGGTGTGTATTAGGACACATCTCAGAATCAAAACAAGATTAATTTATATGATTCTGGGCACATATCAGTCAGTACTCCAGTATTAGGGTTCAATACACTTACAACAAGCAGTGAAATGAATTCCTGACTCCACTCCAACTGTGCTATCACAGAACTAATAGCATAACAAGTTAATTTATAAAATAAAAGTTAAAGCCCATGTTGCAGGTTAACCACCACTGTTGATTAATGGGTACATAAAGCACTCAACATACGTATATCATTGATAAAAATGTCTCCAAATAGAGTTAAAGGCCATTTTTAGTGGGTTTTTTAACGCAATTCGGTGATGACGTCACATTGGGGAGATGTGCCTCAGCCTAGTACTAGAACTATGGTGATCGTGCCTCAGCCTGGTACTAGAACTATGGTGACCGTGCCTCAGCCTAGTACTAGAACTATGGTGACCGTGCCTCAGCCTAGTACTAGAACTATGGTGACCGTGCCTCAGCTTAGTACTAGAACTATGGTGACCGTGCCTCAGCCTAGTACTAGAACTATGGTGACCGTGCCTCAGCCTGGTACTAGAACTATGGTGACCGTGCCTCAGCCTAGTACTAGAACTATGGTGATCGTGCCTCAGCCTGGTACTAGAACTATGGTGACCGTGCCTCAGCCTGGTACTAGAACTATGGTGACCGTGCCTCAGCCTGGTACTAGATCTATGGTGACCGTGCCTCAGCCTAGTACTAGAACTATGGTGACCGTGCCTCAGCCTGGTACTAGATCTATGGTGACCGTGCCTCAGCCTAGTACTAGAACTATGGTGACCGTGCCTCAGCCTGGTACTAGAACTATGGTGACCGTGCCTCAGCCTAGTACTACAACTATGGTGACCGTGCCTCAGCCTAGTACTAGATCTATGGTGACCGTGCCTCAGCCTGGTACTAGAACTATGGTGACCGTGCCTCAGCCTAGTACTAGATCTATGGTGACCGTGCCTCAGCCTAGTACTAGAACTATGGTGACCGTGCCTCAGCCTGGTACTAGAACTATGGTGACCGTGCCTCAGCCTAGTACTAGAACTATGGTGACCGTGCCTCAGCCTAGTACTAGATCTATGGTGACCGTGCCTCAGCTTAGTACTAGAACTATGGTGACCGTGCCTCAGCCTGGTACTAGAACTATGGTGACCGTGCCTCAGCCTAGTACTAGATCTATGGTGACCGTGCCTCAGCTTAGTACTAGAACTATGGTGACCGTGCCTCAGCCTGGTACTAGAACTATGGTGACTGTGCCTCAGCCTGGTACTAGAACTATGGTGACCGTGCCTCAGCCTAGTACTAGAACTATGGTGACCTTGCCTCAGCTTAGTACTAGAACTATGGTGACCGTGCCTCAGCCTAGTACTAGATCTATGGTGACCGTGCCTCAGCTTAGTACTAGAACTATGGTGACCGTGCCTCAGCCTGGTACTAGAACTATGGTGACCGTGCCTCAGCCTAGTACTAGATCTATGGTGACCGTGCCTCAGCTTAGTACTAGAACTATGGTGACCGTGCCTCAGCCTGGTACTAGAACTATGGTGACCGTGTCTCAGCCTGGTACTAGAACTATGGTGACCGTGCCTCAGCCTAGTACTAGATCTATGGTGACCGTGCCTCAGCTTAGTACTAGAACTATGGTGACCGTGCCTCAGCCTAGTACTAGAACTATGGTGACCGTGCCTCAGCCTGGTACTAGATCTATGGTGACCGTGCCTCAGCCTGGTACTAGATCTATGGTGACCGTGCCTCAGCCTAGTACTAGAACTATGGTGACCGGGCCTCAGCCTAGTACTAGAACTATGGTGATCGTGCCTCAGCCTGGTACTAGAACTATGGTGACCGTGCCTCAGCCTAGTACTAGAACTATGGTGACCGTGCCTCAGCCTAGTACTAGAACTATGGTGACCGTGCCTCAGCTTAGTACTAGAACTATGGTGACCGTGCCTCAGCCTAGTACTAGAACTATGGTGACCGTGCCTCAGCCTGGTACTAGAACTATGGTGACCGTGCCTCAGCCTAGTACTAGAACTATGGTGATCGTGCCTCAGCCTGGTACTAGAACTATGGTGACCGTGCCTCAGCCTAGTACTAGAACTATGGTGACCGTGCCTCAGCCTAGTACTAGATCTATGGTGACCGTGCCTCAGCTTAGTACTAGAACTATGGTGACCGTGCCTCAGCCTGGTACTAGAACTATGGTGATCGTGCCTCAGCCTAGTACTAGAACTATGGTGACCGTGCCTCAGCCTGGTACTAGATCTATGGTGACCGTGCCTCAGCCTAGTACTAGAACTATGGTGACCGTGCCTCAGCCTGGTACTAGATCTATGGTGACCGTGCCTCAGCCTAGTACTAGAACTATGGTGACCGTGCCTCAGCCTGGTACTAGAACTATGGTGACCGTGCCTCAGCCTAGTACTACAACTATGGTGACCGTGCCTCAGCCTAGTACTAGATCTATGGTGACCGTGCCTCAGCCTGGTACTAGAACTATGGTGACCGTGCCTCAGCCTAGTACTAGATCTATGGTGACCGTGCCTCAGCCTAGTACTAGAACTATGGTGACCGTGCCTCAGCCTGGTACTAGAACTATGGTGACCGTGCCTCAGCCTAGTACTAGA
Organism: Zingel zingel; assembly: GCA_023566125.1. Lineage (NCBI taxonomy): Eukaryota > Metazoa > Chordata > Actinopteri > Perciformes > Percidae > Zingel > Zingel zingel. Next base: position 1,423,832 of record CM042327.1, read on the forward strand.
ACTATGGTGACCGTGCCTCAGCCTAGTACTAGATCTATGGTGACCGTGCCTCAGCTTAGTACTAGAACTATGGTGACCGTGCCTCAGCCTGGTACTAGAACTATGGTGACCGTGCCTCAGCCTAGTACTAGATCTATGGTGACCGTGCCTCAGCTTAGTACTAGAACTATGGTGACCGTGCCTCAGCCTGGTACTAGAACTATGGTGACTGTGCCTCAGCCTGGTACTAGAACTATGGTGACCGTGCCTCAGCCTAGTACTAGAACTATGGTGACCTTGCCTCAGCTTAGTACTAGAACTATGGTGACCGTGCCTCAGCCTAGTACTAGATCTATGGTGACCGTGCCTCAGCTTAGTACTAGAACTATGGTGACCGTGCCTCAGCCTGGTACTAGAACTATGGTGACCGTGCCTCAGCCTAGTACTAGATCTATGGTGACCGTGCCTCAGCTTAGTACTAGAACTATGGTGACCGTGCCTCAGCCTGGTACTAGAACTATGGTGACCGTGTCTCAGCCTGGTACTAGAACTATGGTGACCGTGCCTCAGCCTAGTACTAGATCTATGGTGACCGTGCCTCAGCTTAGTACTAGAACTATGGTGACCGTGCCTCAGCCTAGTACTAGAACTATGGTGACCGTGCCTCAGCCTGGTACTAGATCTATGGTGACCGTGCCTCAGCCTGGTACTAGATCTATGGTGACCGTGCCTCAGCCTAGTACTAGAACTATGGTGACCGGGCCTCAGCCTAGTACTAGAACTATGGTGATCGTGCCTCAGCCTGGTACTAGAACTATGGTGACCGTGCCTCAGCCTAGTACTAGAACTATGGTGACCGTGCCTCAGCCTAGTACTAGAACTATGGTGACCGTGCCTCAGCTTAGTACTAGAACTATGGTGACCGTGCCTCAGCCTAGTACTAGAACTATGGTGACCGTGCCTCAGCCTGGTACTAGAACTATGGTGACCGTGCCTCAGCCTAGTACTAGAACTATGGTGATCGTGCCTCAGCCTGGTACTAGAACTATGGTGACCGTGCCTCAGCCTAGTACTAGAACTATGGTGACCGTGCCTCAGCCTAGTACTAGATCTATGGTGACCGTGCCTCAGCTTAGTACTAGAACTATGGTGACCGTGCCTCAGCCTGGTACTAGAACTATGGTGATCGTGCCTCAGCCTAGTACTAGAACTATGGTGACCGTGCCTCAGCCTGGTACTAGATCTATGGTGACCGTGCCTCAGCCTAGTACTAGAACTATGGTGACCGTGCCTCAGCCTGGTACTAGATCTATGGTGACCGTGCCTCAGCCTAGTACTAGAACTATGGTGACCGTGCCTCAGCCTGGTACTAGAACTATGGTGACCGTGCCTCAGCCTAGTACTACAACTATGGTGACCGTGCCTCAGCCTAGTACTAGATCTATGGTGACCGTGCCTCAGCCTGGTACTAGAACTATGGTGACCGTGCCTCAGCCTAGTACTAGATCTATGGTGACCGTGCCTCAGCCTAGTACTAGAACTATGGTGACCGTGCCTCAGCCTGGTACTAGAACTATGGTGACCGTGCCTCAGCCTAGTACTAGAACTATGGTGACCGTGCCTCAGCCTAGTACTAGATCTATGGTGACCGTGCCTCAGCTTAGTACTAGAACTATGGTGACCGTGCCTCAGCCTGGTACTAGAACTATGGTGACCGTGCCTCAGCCTAGTACTAGATCTATGGTGACCGTGCCTCAGCTTAGTACTAGAACTATGGTGACCGTGCCTCAGCCTGGTACTAGAACTATGGTGACTGTGCCTCAGCCTGGTACTAGAACTATGGTGACCGTGCCTCAGCCTAGTACTAGAACTATGGTGACCTTGCCTCAGCTTAGTACTAGAACTATGGTGACCGTGCCTCAGCCTAGTACTAGATCTATGGTGACCGTGCCTCAGCTTAGTACTAGAACTATGGTGACCGTGCCTCAGCCTGGTACTAGAACTATGGTGACCGTGCCTCAGCCTAGTACTAGATCTATGGTGACCGTGCCTCAGCTTAGTACTAGAACTATGGTGACCGTGCCTCAGCCTGGTACTAGAACTATGGTGACCGTGTCTCAGCCTGGTACTAGAACTATGGTGACCGTGCCTCAGCCTAGTACTAGATCTATGGTGACCGTGCCTCAGCTTAGTACTAGAACTATGGTGACCGTGCCTCAGCCTAGTACTAGAACTATGGTGACCGTGCCTCAGCCTGGTACTAGATCTATGGTGACCGTGCCTCAGCCTGGTACTAGATCTATGGTGACCGTGCCTCAGCCTAGTACTAGAACTATGGTGACCGTGCCTCAGCCTAGTACTAGAACTATGGTGACCGTGCCTCAGCCTAGTACTAGATCTATGGTGACCGTGCCTCAGCCTGGTACTAGATCTATGGTGACCGTGCTTCAGCCTAGTACTAGAACTATGGTGACCGTGCCTCAGCCTAGTACTAGAACTATGGTGATCGTGCCTCAGCCTGGTACTAGAACTATGGTGACCGTGCCTCAGCCTGGTACTAGAACTACGGTGACCGTGCCTCAGCCTAGTACTAGAACTATGGTGACCGTGCTTCAGCCTAGTACTAGAACTATGGTGACCGTGCTTCAGCCTAGTACTAGAACTATGGTGACCGTGCCTCAGCCTGGTACTAGAACTATGGTGACCTTGCCTCAGCCTAGTACTAGAACTATGGTGGCCGTGCCTCAGCCTAGTACTAGAACTATGGTGACCGTGCCTCAGCCTGGTACTAGAACTACGGTGACCGTGCCTCAGCCTAGTACTAGAACTATGGTGACCGTGCCTCAGCCTAGTACTAGAACTATGGTGACCGTGCTTCAGCCTAGTACTAGAACTATGGTGATCGTGCCTCAGCCTAGTACTAGAACTATGGTGACCGTGTCTCAGCCTGGTACTAGAACTATGGTGACCGTGCTTCAGCCTAGTACTAGAACTATGGTGATCGTGCCTCAGCCTAGTACTAGAACTATGGTGACCGTGTCTCAGCCTAGTACTAGAACTATGGTGACCGTGCCTCAGCCTAGTACTAGAACTATGGTGACCGTGCTTCAGCCTAGTACTAGAACTATGGTGATCGTGCCTCAGCCTAGTACTAGAACTATGGTGACCGTGCCTCAGCCTAGTACTAGAACTATGGTGATCGTGCCTCAGCCTAGTACTAGAACTATGGTGACCTTGCCTCAGCCTAGTACTAGAACTATGGTGGCCGTGCCTCAGCCTAGTACTAGAACTATGGTGACCGTGCCTCAGCCTGGTACTAGAACTATGGTGACCGTGCCTCAGCCTGGTACTAGAACTATGGTGATCGTGCCTCAGCCTAGTACTAGAACTATGGTGACCGTGCCTCAGCCTGGTACTAGAACTATGGTGACCGTGCCTCAGCCTGGAACTAGAACTATGGTGATCGTGCCTCAGCCTGGTACTAGAACTATGGTGACTGACTGCGATGAGGAAGAGGTGTTTCTACTGTCAGTGAATAGCACCGAGTGAAAGTCAAGGTTTTCTTTATATCTAGTGACGGTGGTCATGTCGTTAGTTCAGATAAGTACCGGTAATCTAGCTAGCTAGATCTAGAAATAGAAGGCATCATGCTAGCTATGGGCTAACTTGCCAGTCAGTCCCACCTGTGAAATCCCCCGACGTTGTAAACACATTTTCGATTAGATATCTCACGTTTTGATGGTAGCCTACTAGCTCCAGTAACAACATATTTGCCTAGAGTTTATTTATTACTTGGATGGGGATGCTGTTCGGCTTTTCACAAGTTTAGACAGATAGCTAACGCTACGCCGACGTTTTGCAATGAATTCCTGACTCCACTCCAACTGTGCTGTCACAGAACTAATAGCATAATAAGTTAAGTTATAAAATAAAGGTTAAGTTTAAAACATGATTGTTTTAAGCATTGTGCAGTTCATGAGGGAGTTGCATGTCATGTCTTGATTCAGGGGCCTGTCTTTCTGTATTACCCTGGATGCTCCTGATGCTTAATGCAGGGCTGCAACTAATGATTATTTTAATCATAGGGGGGATTTACAGGAGGGATGGCGGGGTAACAACTCCACCCAATAATCAAAACTGGCCAGGACAACCTCCCCCAACCCAAAAAAAAACCTATTATAATTTAATTTACTTAAATAAAGACATTTGCACCATAACTTGATGCAGAAAAGGCACAAATTGTTGCAGAAAAATTCACCTGAATGCAGAAAATGAAATGTTTGACGCTCAAAATTTCAATTTTGTTCAAAAGTGGAGATCTCAACCCCACCACCAATGTTGAACCCAAAGTACCGCCCCCTTGATTTTTTTATTGTTGATTAATCTGGGGATTATTTTCTGGATGAATGGATGAGTTGTTTGGTCTACAAAATGTCCCAATCCCAATATGATGTCCACAAATGTCTTGTTTTGTCCACAACTCAAAGATCTTCAGATTACTGTCCCAGAGGAGAGAAGGAACTACAAAATATTCACATTTATCCCTCGTGTTGTCTTCCCGTCGACCTGCAACTTTGTGTTTTTCTGCGTCGAAATTTCAACATTTTGGTGTTCTTTTTCTACACTTATTCTTGACGTTTTTCCCATTATTTTTGGTCCCTTTTTGGGCTTTTTTAAATGATGTTTTTGTCAATTTTATAACAACTTTTTGTCACCTTTGGCAATGTTTTTGATGGTTTTGGGTCACTTTTTTCAGCATTTAAAAAAAATAATGTTTTGTCGATTTTTTTCATGCGTTTTTGTAGCTTTTTCCAACATTTTTCAACGTTCTTTTGGGCGTTTTTTGTTTTAAGCCCTCAACGTCGCCTTCCAGGTAGCGCAGCAATGGTTATCTTTACGGTTAAGGTTAGGGTTAGCTGCCTGGAAGGCAACGTTTGGGGCTTAAAACACCATCAAGTGTTCTTTTGTCGTAGTTCTGATATAGAAAGATTTTGTAAATGGGTCAAATTTGACCCGAGGACAACAGGAGGGAGAAAAAGCCAGAATCATAGATTATTTTCATAAAAGTGGCAGTTTCTTGGTTTGAGTTTGTTTCTGTTGTGTCTTAAAGGTTCCGATCAGAGTCCAGTTCATTTGTCCAGAGTCCGCTGACAGTTCCTCCTCCGGTTCTGCTCACCAGCACTCTGTCCAGCATCCTGATAATCGGAAAGACCAGCACAGCCAACATCTCCCAAAGAGCTGACCTGTCCCGGGGCGGCACTGAACCAAACGTCCCATCTGAATCCAACCAAGTCCACAAAAGGAATACTCCAGACAATTGTGTCCCTGATAACAGGAGCCTTTCACCGACTGATCCCTTATTAAAGGAACACAAAAGTAAAAAAAATCATCATCAGAGGAGTACCACGGGTAAGATCACCAAAAATGTTGCATTCAAAGGTGACACCATGCCACAGACTGATCCCATTCCCATGGTTGCAGAGCTCAATCCCAGAACCACCTCCCAACTCTCCCAGTCCAATGGCTCAGACCATGATCTCCACAATGACAAGACCCCTCCACAAGACCCTAGATTCCTCAAATGCAGCAATGCTTCCATTTGTCAAAACATCAGTTTCCAACAGTCCTCCTCTGGCTCTGAGAGAGACCTCCATTGGGACACAAACTCCTCCCAAACTAAGAAGGAAACACCCATAGTCTCCAAATCTCATAGGGGCGGTCTCACCAACACCAGCACCAGCACAATTACCCAGCAGATAATTGACTTCCGATCCTGCCCTTCAGACATTCATCACACCTTGACACAGGCAAGCAGCAGCCTCAGTTCACCCCAGAGTGAGACCTTGCCAAAGATCGATCCGGTCCAACAGGCTGGAGGCTTAGCTCAGAGCCCCAGCCTCAAAGACAGGATCCAAGACACTGGGCTCCTCAAATCTGCAACTTGCCTCCAAACTACCACAGCCCTCCCTCAAGTAGGCAATCTTTCCCAGCCCTATCCAGCTTCTAGGAGAGGTCTTAATCAGGATGTACCTTTCTCTCAAACTAGCAAAGAAACATCCTCAGTCTCCATCAACCAAAGCAGTAACCTGACCACTAGTGTCAAACAAACTTTGAAACAGGCAAGCAGCAGCCTCAGTTCACCCCAAGAAAGTCTGTTATCACAGAGTGAGACCTTGTCACAGATCGATCCGTTCGCACAGGCCAAAGGGTGTGCTCAGAGCCCCGGCCTCAAAAACAAGACCAGTGGCACTGGGGACCTCAAATCCTGTTCAACTTGCCTCCAAACAGCCACAACCCTCCCTCAAGATGGACATCTTTCACAGTCTAACCAAGGTTCCAGGAGAGGCCTTGATCAGGATGTACCTTCTTTTCAAACCAGCAAAGTTACGTTCTCCATCCCCCAAAGCAACAGCCCAACCACAGCCACTATTGTCAAACAAACCAAGTACTGCCAGTCCTCCCCTCCAGATTCTCATCACACCTTGGCACAGGCTGGCAATTCACCCCAAGAAAGTTGGTTATCCCAGAGCGAGTCCTTGCCAAAGATCAATCTTGTCGCCCAGGACAGAGGGTTTGCTCAGAGCCCCGGCCTCAAAGACAGTATCAGAGACACTTGGCCCCTTCCTCCAGAGCCAAAGGACATCAGCAATATCAGTACATCTAGCAGTACAATTACCAGCAGTAATAGAGTCAGCAGCAAGCAGAACCACCAGACAGTCTTCCCCCTCCACGAGTTCTTGATCTCCACCTGTACCCAGCAGTGTGTGCATGACCCTGGCATGATCCCCGGTAGTCCTGCCAAGCCCACTCCTCCTCCTCATCCCAACCCACAGACCCAAGCTTTGGCTCAGCAGGCTAATCCGCATGTCACCCCCTTTTCCTCTCCATACCATCTACTAACTCCAGATCAAGACCCAAACATTTGTCAGCCCATGGCCATCCGTGAGGAGATCAGGCTTACTCCTCAGATCCAAGGGCCTCCCATTCCTGCTCCTGCTCCTCTTCCCCAGGCCCAGGAAGAGTCTGTTCCCCAGGGAAAAGCCTCTAAACCTGGCCCTCCCTGCTTCACCAGGCCCCTGTCTAGAGCTACCGTCATGGAGGGCTCTCCAGTGACGCTAGAGGTGGAGGTGACAGGACACCCAGAGCCCACGCTCACCTGGTGGGTAGCATATAACCAGCTACACAATAACACACAAGCTTTGTGAGATTATTAACTACACAGCTCAGCTTAAGGCTCCCTCCACACCTGCTTTAACATGTGCTTGATGTTGGGTTTTTACACATCTTTTTTTGCCTTAAACAGTCTTTGTAACCAGTTTTTCAAACAAAATTAGCTAGTAGGTACTAACTAATGGTAGCTTACTCGCCAAGGGCAATTAGTATTCCAGTACCAAGTTGTTTTACTTCATTGTTTTTGGCTACAAATCTCTCGCTGTGTGTCAAACTAGCTAATTCAAAACTTTAAAAATACCCCAAATTCATCAGTCTCTGACTGACACTTGTATGAGATCCAACCCGTTCTCACTCCGAACTTGTAAAATACGGGCGTTTGGGCAGTGGCTGTCAGTCTCAGCATAGGATGAAAAAAGTGCCCTTCAGCATGTGCGTAGAACGAACTGGGGAGCGACCACGGCAGCGAGTAGTATGAAAGGCCGAAAATCCACGTAGGTTGGTGGATGGGTCAAACATAGGACTTTCACCCAGGAGACCGGGGATCGTGTGTCACGTTTCCTAAACCCAACCATCGCCTGTCCCGTTCTCGTCCCGCGTGCCATGGAAATGTAAGCCCACCCACGACCCTTTCCTTAAAGTGCCCATATTATGAAAAAATCACTTTTTCTGGGATTTGGGGAGTTATTTGGTGTCTCTGGTGCTTCCACAGGCATACTAACTATGAATAAAACCATCCATGCTGTTTAGAGTGAGATACGGTTTCTGAATGTGTCCTGCCTTCAGTCTCCGGGTGAGCTGGTCAACATCTGCACGGCTTTCTACGTCACTAGCCGAGACGAGGGGGCTAACCGTTAGCATGCTAGCTCGTTCTCAATGGTAAAACACTGCTACAACACACAATAGTTAACCCTAATATACAAAAGAACTACTTCCATGTCCCTGTTCTGCAGGTATTCACCACAAAGTTGGAAGTGCGCCCTCGTTTAGAAGAAGTCTCCCGGCTAATCCTGCCTTGTACTACTGAAGTTGCAGAAACAGCTAGCTAACTCATGTGGTCTTACCTAGCTACTGAGCATGTAGTCCTTACCTAGCTACTGAGCATGTGGTCTTACCTAGCTACTGAGCGTGTGATCTAACCTAGCTACTGATCATGTGGTCTTACCTAGCTACTGAGCATGTGGTCTTACCTAGCTACTGAGCATGTGGTCTTACCTAGCTACTGAGCATGTGGTCTTACCTAGCTACTGAGCATGTGGTCTTACCTAGCTACTAAGCATGTAGTCCTTACCTAGCTACTGAGCATGTAGTCCTTACCTAGCTACTGAGCATGTGGTCTTACCTAGCTACTGAGCATGTGGTCTTACCTAGCTACTGAGCATGTAGTCCTTACCTAGCTACTGAGCATGTGATCTTACCTAGCTACTGAGCGTGTGATCTAACCTAGCTACTGAGCATGTGGTCTTACCTAGCTACTAAGCATGTAGTCCTTACCTAGCTACTGAGCATGTGGTCTTACCTAGCTACTGAGCATGTAGTCCTTACCTAGCTACTGAGCATGTAGTCCTTACCTAGCTACTGAGCATGTGTGACTGCCAACAAAGATGTTACAGCAGTGAGAGGTCTCACTCTGGAGCTAAAACAGAGACCTGAACACAGGGTGAAAAGAGGAGCTGCAGCAATGAGCAGTACAACTCAAATATGGTGTTTGTTGATAATTAAACCATGTAAACCTGTTCTGGTACAACCTCTAAATACAATTATGAACCTGAAAATGAGCATAATATGAGCACTTTAACCTATCTGCGTCAAAAGTTACGCCAAAAGTCCCAACCAAGTGCGTTTAGATCTGACGCTAAAGGAGACTTTTATGGTCAGTAACAACGCCAAAGGTACCTGACCAAGCATCCGTATTTTACGCGATGGGAGTGAGAATCTGTTGGCGAGATAACTTATGTCAAGACATCACCATTAGTTATGAATTTAAACGTGGTTTGGAGATGAAGTGACATTTTAATGTGCAGCCCTGTCCCCCATAAAATGACATTCCTAAAACTGCATTCTTAATTACGGAAATTAATTGTTCAGCAACCGCTGCACGTTGGGAAACGGTCGTTGTTTTAAACGTGGTGTGAATTGAACGCTGTGAATTGAAACAAAACTACTTGGTAAGGTTTGGGTTAAAATAAGTATTTTTGTTATGTAACTTAAGTTTTGTACGTAAGTTGAGTTAAGGAAGTTCTGTTCGTGACGTAGGTTAAAGGTGCCGTAGGTAGGATTGTGAAGATCCAGGACTTAGCCAAAAAATGTGAACACTGACAACTTCTCAGGCCCTCCCCCCCCTTTCCGCTAAAGCCCAAAACGGTCTCCTAAGCCCCTCCCCCCACAAGGAAGAATGAATGCGTGTGCATGAGCAGTGATTGACACCCCCTCTGGCCCTGATTGGTGCATCTGAACAGTTAGACACTCCCCCTGGCCCTGATTGGTGCATCTAAACAGATAGACACGCCCCCTTGGCCCTGATTGGTGCATCTGAACAGTTAGGCACCTCCCCTTGGCCTGATTGGTGCATCTGGACAGTTAGGCACCTCCCCTGGCCCTGATTGGTGCATCTGAACAGTTAGACACTCCCCTCTGGCCCTGATTGGTGCATCTGAACAGTTATACACTCCCCCTGGCCCTGATTGGTGCATCTGAACAGTTAGACTCCCCCTGGCCCTGATTGGTGCATCTGAACAGTTAGACACGCCCCCTTGGCCCTGATTGGTGCATCTGAACAGTTCGACACTCCCCCTGGCCCTGATTGGTGCATCTGAACAGGGAGCTGTGGATTTTTGCTAATCTCACTCCAGGCTGTAGGTGGTCCCAGAGGAGCTGGATTTTTAATGACCTGCTTCATGTAGTTCTCCTGGAACATAGGGTCAGTTTCAGCAGATATGACAGAAAGTTAGTTTTATAAGTCGTACCTACTGCACCTTTAAGTTATGTACGTAAGTTGAGTTAAGGACGTTCCGTTCGTGACGTGTAGGTTAAGTACGTTACGTGAACAAATCAATGTTTACTTTTGGTTTCACACAGGCCCATCCAGCCACCCCGATCTCCTCCCTACGCAGCCTGTTCTCATTAACCATTTGTATACATACAGCTACGAAAAGTAAATCACTGTAATTCGACAGTAATCCACGTATTTATTGCTGTATGCACCACAGTGATAGCCTGGCTCTGCCCTCCTACGTAATCTCTCAGAAATTTAGCCTAGAAATCAGCCAGGGTCGTCTAGCAACTCTCCGTTGGGCTTGCGAGCTGGAAAAACCAAATTCTGGCCGGGCCAATCATATCGTGTATAGAGTCGGTGGGCGGGGCTTATGGCTGCTGGGAACAGAGGTCTTCTGGAAGACTTGGAGATAAGCACTGAAGTCATTCTTAAAACGGAAGATGTGTTCAGGGTTTAAAGTTGAATCTATCAACTAGCATTGCTCTGATTGGTTGTAGCGCTATCCTATTGCGTGCAGAGGGAATTTGAAAGACAACCGTTTATCCCGCCCCTCGGATTGAGCCCAGCCAATGGGGAGTTCCCAGACCCAACATCTGGATGTGGGGCTGGCTGGTCAGGCTACCAGAGTCTGGTAGGACCAGGCTAATCACAGTGACTGCTGCTGTATGAAAACGCTCAGGTCTGCGTAGAGAGGGTCACAAAAGGGCATTCAACTGGGAGAGCAGATTTTATATCAGAAATATGGGTTTCTTTCAAGCAAATTGCCCAAAAATAACATGGATGCATGATGTATGTTGTATGGATGCCATACAACAATCTTCGCAGGTACAATTAATCATTATTTTCATTGAATTTGGGGTGTATTATTCAATTTTAAAGCATTTGAAAATAATTTTTAAATGGTTTCAAAACAGTGTCAAGACTAAAGTTTGACATGAAACAGCCTTTTAGTCACTCAACAGCCTCTGATCTTAACTATTAGTTAAAGAAAATGCATAATTTCTGCTTTTTTAAACTAAAAAATGAGGTGTAATGTCATTTAAATTGGGTTTAATGACCATGAATTTAAAAAATCGTTGAGAAAAGTGACAAAAACATGTGTGTAAAGTGTCGAAAACATTGTAAAAAGTGCCAAAAAAAGTTCATTTTCAATTTTGACCCGGTAGGACAACACATTCATGGTGGGGAAGACAGCCTGAGGGTTAATCCAAACCACAATCTTTTTCCTAAACTAGTCGTTTTGGTGTTTGAACTTAACTGTCGTCGCCGCATGACGCTCAAAGCAACAAAGGCAGACAGCTCACGGTGCTCTGAAGCCGGCTCTCCGTCACCTTCTGTTGGCTAACTTTAACTGTAAATACCGCTAAGCTTTACTGTCAGGTGACCGTAATTTCGTAGGATATCATACAAATTGGTGTGCATACGTTTTTTTACGACATCACAATGCATTGCGCTCGTGGACTTTGATTTGAAACGTATTTGTGATACCTGAAAAACAAAAGTAATCTGGGAAAAAATACATTTTCCTCAGAGTGTAATTAAGAATGCAGTCTAATTAACATTTAGGGCTCCTGTCTCGCACCCAGAGCAGCGCAAAGCCCGACCCAAGTGACTTCGCTACTTTAAGACCGAGCCAGTTGTCAGTTTCCCGTCCAGCGCCCACGTCGTTTAAACAGCAAATGCACCAGCACCCATCTTTTCTGCGCTGGTCTTACAGGGAGGTGTGTTCAGGTGCATTCTGGGCGTGCTGGTCTTACAGGGAGGTGTGTTCAGGTGCATTCTGGGTGTGCTGGTCTTACAGGGAGGTGTGTTCAGGTGCATTCTGGGCGTGCTGGTCTTACAGGGAGGTGTGTTCAGGTGCATTCTGGGCGTGCTGGTCTTACAGGGAGGTGTGTTCAGGTGCATTCTGGGCGTGCTGGTCTTACAGGGAGGTGTGTTCAGGTGCATTCTGGGCGTGCTGGTCTTACAGGGAGGTGTGTTCAGGTACATACTGGGCGTGCTGGTCTTACAGGGAGGTGTGTTCAGGTGCATTCTGGGCGTGCTGGTCTTACAGGGAGGTGTGTTCAGGTGCATTCTGGGCGTGCTGGTCTTACAGGGAGGTGTGTTCAGGTGCATTCTGGGCGTATTGCTATCTTGAGGCAGTGGGAAGTGATGGCACCATTGACCAACAAAAACCTGGTCTAAAGTCAATAACTCAGCATTTCATTGTTGCACAGCACGCACACACACACGCACACGCACACGCACACGCACACGCACACGCACACACACACACACGATTACAAATAAAAATATTACGGTGCAAATCCTCCATCATAACAGCAATGCTCCAAGGT
>CM042327.1:1441311-1443811 GCA_023566125.1 Zingel zingel
CTCTATACACGCTAAAAGTAGTGATTATTTACATGGAGTCTGGTGGAAATATGCTGGCTCTATACACGCTAAAAGTCCTGATTATTTACATGGAGTCTGGTGGAGATATGTTGGCTCTATACACGCTAAAAGTAGTGATTATTTACATGGAGTCTGGTGGAGATATGCTGGCTCTATACACGCTAAAAGTCCTGATTATTTACATGGAGTCTGGTGGAGATATGCTGGCTCTATACACGCTAAAAGTCCTGATTTTTTACATGGAGTCTGGTGGAAATATGCTGGCTCTATACACGCTAAAAGTCCTGATTATTTACATGGAGTCTGGTGGAGATAAGCTGGCTCTATACACGCTAAAAGTACTGATTATTTACATGGAGTTTGGTGATGGTGATTTCGGGGCTGTTTGATGTTAAACTAAAAGGATCTTACTCTTTACCAGACACTTACTACCCAAGTGATTGGCAGGAACAGCGCTGTAAGATGAGCAACGATCTGATTGGCTGTTCTGGGGTTATGACACCAGCACAGAGGAACGGGAGCAATGCATGCTGGGAAACATCAGCAGGTGAGTCAGACAACCTGATGACATCATGTGGGGTATAATAACTATATATAGTTATGCTGGGCCAGTAGTCGTAGAGAGGGTGGGAGACGTTATCCAAGATGGACTGAAGCCTGGACAGCATCCTCCTCTCAGCCACGGTCGTCAGTGTGTCCAGCTCCTCCCCCACGACATCACCAGCCCTCCTGATCAGTTTGTTCAGTCTGTTGGTGTCTGCGACCTTCATCCCACTGCCCCAGCATGTGACAGCGAAGAAGATAGCACTGGCCACAACAGACTGATAGAACATCCTCAGCATCGTCCGGCAGATGTTAAAGGACCTCAGCCTCCTCAGGAAAAAGAGTCGACTTTGGCCCTTTTTGTAGACAGCCTCGGCATGTCTAGTCCAGTTTCCCCTGGATGGAAACAGGGGTCACAGGTGATTTCGTCCTCCTCAGATCCACTATGAGCTCCTTAGTTTTTGTCACATTAAGCTGCAGATGGTTCCGCTCACTCCAAGTGACAAAGTTGCCCACAACAGTCCTGTATTCACTCTCATCACCCTTTTCTATGCAGCCAACTAGAATGAATACAGGACTGTTGTGGTCTCTGTGTGTTAGACACACACACACACACACACACACACACACACACACACACACACACACACACACACACACACACACACAGACACACAGACACACACACACACACACACACACACACACACACACAGACACACACACACAGACACACACATGCCCATACGCTTTTCACTCAATGTGGTCCTCCAATCCACTCAAATGGTCATCCCCTCCCATATCAAAATCATATCGCATTCTCAGTATCAGTCAAAATAATCTCAATATCGGTCAAAATAATCTCAGTATCGGTCAAAATAATCTCTATCGGTCAAAATAATCTTAATAATCTCAATATCAGTCAAAATAATCTCAATATCAGTCAAAATAATCTTAATATTGGTCAAAATAATTTCAATATTAGTCCAAAAATCTCAATATTAGTTCAATAATCTCAATATTAGTTCAATAATCTCAAAATAATCTCAATATCAATCAAAATAATCTCAATATCGGTCAAAATAATCTTAATAATCTCAATATCAGTCAAAATAATCTCAGTATCGGTCAAAATAATCTCAGTATCAGTCAAAATAATCTCAGTATCAATCAAAATAATCTCAGTATCGGTCAAAATAATCTCAATATCGGTCAAAATAATCTTAATAATCTCAATATCAGTCAAAATAATCTCAATATCAGTCAAAATAATCTTAATATTGGTCAAAATAATTTCAATATTAGTCCAATAATCTCAATATTAGTTCAATAATCTCAAAATAATCTCAATATCAATCAAAATTATCACAATATCAGTCAAAATAATTTCAAAATCAGTCAAAATAATCTCAATATCAATCAAAATAATCTCAAAATAATCTCAATATCAATCAAAATTATCACAATATCAATCAAAATAATCTCAAAATAATCTCAATATCAGTCAAAATAATCTCAAAATAATCTCAATATCAATCAAAAATAATCTCAAAATAATCTCAATATCAGTCAAAATAATCTCAATCAGTCAAAATAATCTAAAAATCGGTCAAAATAATCTCAATATTAATCAAAATAATCATAATCTTAATTTGGTATCCCCCTATCGTGCAGCCCTAGTGTGCATCTCTGCGTCTTTGCCCGTGAAGTTAAGCGACTGAGTTGCATAAAACGTGTCCCTGTGCCCCCATGATTCCCTGCAGGCCGACCAATGGCAGGCCCTGCCCCGTGTGATGTCACAGCGGTATAAAGCCCCCCGCCGCCGGCCTGCCGTCTCTGAGCAGAGTCAGCGTTCCCAGCCTGGAAGCCTCGGCTGGTGGAACTGCTGTCGGGAGGGAAAAACAAAACTACAGCGCTGACTGTAGTTTTGTTTTTT
>CM042327.1:1448811-1451311 GCA_023566125.1 Zingel zingel
ATACTCTACAGTTATACTCTACAGTTATATACTCTACAGTTATATACTCTACAGTTATATACTCTACAGTTATACTCTACAGTTATACTCTACAGTTATATACTCTACAGTTATACTCTACAGTTATACTCTACAGTTATATACTCTACAGTTATATACTCTACAGTCATACTCTACAGTTATATACTCTACAGTTATACTCTACAGTTATATACTCTACAGTTATACTCTACAGTTATACTCTACAGTTATATACTCTACAGTTATATACTCTACAGTCATACTCTACAGTTATATACTCTACAGTTATACTCTACAGTTATATACTCTACAGTTATATACTCTACAGTTATATACTCTGCAGTTATCCTCTACAGTTATATACTCTACAGTTATATACTCTACAGTTATATACTCTACAGTTATACTCTACAGTTATATACTCTGCAGTTATCCTCTACAGTTATATACTCTACAGTTATACTCTACAGTTATACTCTACAGTTATATACTCTACAGTTATATACTCTACAGTTATATACTCTACAGTCATACTCTACAGTTATATACTCTACAGTTATACTCTACAGTTATATACTCTACAGTTATACTCTACAGTTATACTCTACAGTTATATACTCTACAGTTATATACTCTACAGTCATACTCTACAGTTATATACTCTACAGTTATACTCTACAGTTATACTCTGCAGTTATACTCTACAGTTATACTCTGCAGTTATACTCTGCAGTTATATACTCTACAGTTATATACTCTACAGTTATATACTCTACAGTTATATACTCTACAGTTATATACTCTACAGTTATACTCTACAGTTATATACTCTACAGTTATACTCTGCAGTTATACTCTGCAGTTATACTCTACAGTTATTTACTCTGCAGTTATACTCTGCAGTTATATACTCTACATTTATACTCTACAGTTATATACTCTACAGTTATATACTCTACAGTTATACTCTACAGTTATATACTCTACAGTTATACTCTGCAGTTATACTCTACAGTTATATACTCTACAGTTATACTCTGCAGTTATACTCTACAGTTATACTCTCTATAACAGTTAGTAGACGTTTAAAAAGGGTTAATGCTTCCTAATGGTTAATATCTCACAGGTTATTATTCTTAATGTCAGGTAGAGATTCAGTTTGTCTATTCATCAGTCAGTCAGTCAGTGTGTGTGTGTGTGTGTGTGTGTGTGTGTGTGTGTGTGTGTGTGTGTGTGTGTGTGTGTGTGTGTGTGTGTGTGTGTGTGTGTGTGTGTGTGTGTGTGTGTGTGTGTGTGTGTGTGTGTGTGTGTGTGCTTGTTTTACTATATTCGTGTTTGAGGGTTAAGACTTGGTTTTAGGATTAGGGTTAGAATTAGGTTATGGTTAGGGTGAGGGTAAGGGTTAAGGTTAGGCATCTAGTGGTGATGGTTAAGGTTAGGGTAAGGGGCTAGGGAATGCATTATGTCAATGACGGGTCCCCACAAAGATAGTGAAAAAAACGTGTGTGTGCGTGCGTGTGTCTGTGTGTGTGTGTGTGTGTGTGTGTGTGTGTGTGTGTGTGTGTGTGTGTGTGTGTGTGTGTGTGTGTGTGTGTGTGTGTGTGTGTGTGTGTGTGTGTATCTCTGTGTGTGTGTGTGTGTGTGTGTCGGTGTGTGTGTGTGTGTGTGTCTGTGTCTTTGTTTGTGTGTGTCTCTGTGTGTGTGTGTGTGTGTGTGTGTGTCTCTGTATGTGTGTGTGTGTGTGTGTGTGTGTGTCTGTCTCTGAATGTGTGTGTGTCTCTGTATGTGTGTGTGTGTGTGTCTCTGTATGTGTGTGTGTCTCTGTATGTGTGTGTGTGTGTGTCTCTGTATGTGTGTGTGTCTCTCTGTGTGTGTGTGTGTGTGTGTGTCTCTGTATGTGTGTGTGTGTGTGTGTGTGTGTGTGTGTGTGTGTGTCTGTCTCTGAATGTGTGTGTGTCTCTGTATGTGTGTGTGTGTGTGTCTCTGAATGTGTGTGTGTCTCTGTATGTGTGTGTGTGTGTGTCTCTGTATGTGTGTGTGTCTCTGTGTGTGTGTGTGTGTGTGTGTGTGTCTCTGTGTGTGTGTGTGTGTGTGTGTGTGTGTGTGTGTGTGTGTGTGTGTGTGTGTGTGTGTGTGTGTGTTCTTGTTTAACTATATTCTTGGGGTCCAAAAACCAGGAGTCCAGTATACTTGTGGGGTCCGACCAGCTTTGTGGGGCCAAAATGCTGGAGCCCACAAGGTTAAAGGTCTGTTTGAGGGTTAAGACTTGGTTTTAGGATTATGGTTAGAATTTGGATATCGTAATATCGTGATAAGTGGTGTCTATTCCTGGTTTTAAAAGTAAAGTGATGTAATTTCTGATCTCACCAGACTGTTGTAGCTGTTCTATTATTTACCTATACCCATTTAGTCATTGTATCCACATTACTGATGATTATTGATCAAAAATATCGTGATATTTGATGTTCTCCATATCGCC
>CM042327.1:1458811-1463811 GCA_023566125.1 Zingel zingel
ACTAACACAAAGACGCACAACTAACACACAGACACACAACTAACACACAGACACACAACTAACACACAGACGCACAACTAACACACAGACACGCACAACTAACACACAGACGCACAACTAACACACAGACACGCACAACTAACACACAGACGCACAACTAACACACAGACACACAACTAACACACAGACGCACAACTAACACACAGACACGCACAACTAACACACAGACACGCACAACTAACACACAGACGCACAACTAACACACAGACACACAACTAACACACAGACGCACAACTAACACACAGACGCACAACTAACACACAGACGCACAACTAACACACAGACACACACAACTAACATACAGACACACAACTAACACACAGACGCACAACTAACACACAGACGCACAACTAACACAGACGCACAACTAAGACACAGACGCACAACTAACACACAGACACACACAACTAACACACAGACACACACAACTAACACACAGACACGCACAACTAACACACAGACGCACAACTAACACACAGACACACACAACTAACACACAGACGCACAACTAACACACAGACACACACAACTAACACACAGACGCACAACTAACACACAGACGTACAACTAACACACAGACACACACAACTAACACACAGACACACAACTAACACACAGACACACACAACTAACACACAGACACACACAACTAACACACAGACACACAACTAACACACAGACACACACAACTAACACACAGACACACACAACTAACACACAGACGCACAACTAACACACAGACACACAACTAACACACAGACGCACAACTAACACACAGACACGCACAACTAACACACAGACGCACAACTAACACACAGACACACAACTAACACACAGACACACAACTAACACACAGACGCACAACTAACACACAGACACGCACAACTAACACACAGACACACACAACTAACACACAGACGCACAACTAACACACAGACGCACAACTAACACACAGACGCACAACTAACACACAGACACACAACTAACACACAGACGCACAACTAACACACAGACACACACAACTAACACACAGACGCACAACTAACACAAAGACGCACAACTAACACACAGACACACAACTAACACACAGACACACAACTAACACACAGACACACAACTAACACACAGACGCACAACTAACACACAGACACGCACAACTAACACACAGACGCACAACTAACACACAGACACGCACAACTAACACACAGACGCACAACTAACACACAGACACACAACTAACACACAGACGCACAACTAACACACAGACACGCACAACTAACACACAGACACGCACAACTAACACACAGACGCACAACTAACACACAGACACACAACTAACACACAGACGCACAACTAACACACAGACGCACAACTAACACACAGACGCACAACTAACACACAGACACACACAACTAACATACAGACACACAACTAACACACAGACGCACAACTAACACACAGACGCACAACTAACACAGACGCACAACTAAGACACAGACGCACAACTAACACACAGACACACACAACTAACACACAGACACACACAACTAACACACAGACACGCACAACTAACACACAGACGCACAACTAACACACAGACACACACAACTAACACACAGACGCACAACTAACACACAGACACACACAACTAACACACAGACGCACAACTAACACACAGACGTACAACTAACACACAGACACACACAACTAACACACAGACACACAACTAACACACACAGACACAACTAACACACACAGACACAACTAACACACACAGACACGCACAACTAACACACAGACACACACAACTAACACACAGACACACACAACTAACACACAGACACACACAACTAACACACAGACACACAACTAACACACACAGACGCACAACTAACACACAGACGCACAACTAACACACAGACGCACAACTAAGACACAGACGCACAACTAACACACAGACACACACAACTAACACACAGACGCACAACTAACACACAGACGTACAACTAACACACAGACACACACAACTAACACACAGACACACAACTAACACACACAGACACAACTAACACACACAGACACAACTAACACACACAGACACGCACAACTAACACACAGACGCACAACTAACACACAGACGCACAACTAACACACAGACGCACAACTAACACACAGACGCACAACTAACACACAGACACACAACTAACACACAGACACACAACTAACACACAGACGCACAACTAACACACAGACGCACAACTAACACACAGACACACAACTAACACACAGACGCACAACTAACACACAGACACACACAACTAACACACAGACACACACAACTAACACACAGACGCACAACTAACACACAGACGTACAACTAACACACAGACACACACAACTAACACACAGACACACAACTAACACACACAGACACAACTAACACACACAGACACAACTAACACACACAGACACGCACAACTAACACACAGACACACACAACTAACACACAGACACACACAACTAACACACAGACACACACAACTAACACACAGACACACAACTAACACACACAGACACAACTAACACACACAGACACAACTAACACACACAGACACGCACAACTAACACACAGACACGCACAACTAACACACAGACGCACAACTAACACAAAGACACACACAACTAACACACAGACACACAACTAACACACACAGACACAACTAACACACAGACACACAACTAACACACAGACACACAACTAACACACAGACACACACAACTAACACACAGACACACAACTAACACACAGACACACACAACTAACACACAGACACACAACTAACACACACAGACACAACTAACACACACAGACACAACTAACACACACAGACACGCACAACTAACACACAGACGCACAACTAACACACAGACACGCACAACTAACACACAGACGCACAACTAACACACAGACGCACAACTAACACACAGACGCACAACTAACACACAGACACACACAACTAACACACAGACGCACAACTAACACACAGACACACAACTAACACACAGACCCACAACTAACACACAGACACACAACTAACACACAGACACACAACTAACACACAGACACGCACAACTAACACACACAGACACACACAACTAACACAAAGACGCACAACTAACACACAGACGCACAACTAACACACAGACGCACAACTAACACACAGACGCACAACTAACACACAGACACACACAACTAACACACAGACGCACAACTAACACACAGACACACAACTAACACACAGACCCACAACTAACACACAGACACACAACTAACACACAGACACACAACTAACACACAGACACGCACAACTAACACACACAGACACACACAACTAACACAAAGACGCACAACTAACACACAGACGCACAACTAACACAAAGACGCACAACTAACACAAAGACGCACAACTAACACACAGACACACAACTAA
This sequence comes from Zingel zingel, assembly GCA_023566125.1. Taxonomy (NCBI): domain Eukaryota; kingdom Metazoa; phylum Chordata; class Actinopteri; order Perciformes; family Percidae; genus Zingel; species Zingel zingel. Next base: position 1,462,363 of record CM042327.1, read on the forward strand.
CACACAGACACGCACAACTAACACACAGACACACACAACTAACACACACAGACGCACAACTAACACAAAGACACACACAACTAACACACAGACACACACAACTAACACACACAGACGCACAACTAACACAAAGACACACACAACTAACACACAGACGCGCAACTAACACAAAGACACACAACTAACACACAGACACACACAACTAACACACACAGACACACACAACTAACACACACAGACACACACAACTAACACACACAGACACACACAACTAACACACAGATGCACAACTAACACACAGAGACACAACCAACACACAGAGACAGCTAACACACAGGTCAGACAGACACGGACAGACGCACAACTAACACACAGAGACACAACTAACACAGGCAGTGCCTAGCAGTGCTAACACTCTGTAGCACTGCTAGGCCCTGTTAGGCCCTGTTAGGCCCTGTTAGGCTCTGTTAGGCACTGCTAGGCCCTGTTAGGCTCTGTTAGGCTCTGTTAGGCACTGCTAGGCCCTGTTAGGCCCTGTTAGGCTCTGTTAGGCACTGCTAGGCCCTGTTAGGCCCTGTTAGGCTCTGTTAGGCACTGCTAGGCACTGTTAGGCACTGTTGGGCACTGTTGGGCACTGTTAGGCACTGCTAGTCCCTGTTAGGCACTGCTAGGCCCTGTTAGGCACTGCTAGGCCCTGTTAGGCTCTGTTAGGCACTGTTAGGCACTGCTAGGCACTGCTAGGCACTGCTAGGCACTGTTAGGCACTGTTAGGCACTGTTAGGCACTGCTAGTCCCTGTTAGGCACTGCTAGTCCCTGTTAGGCACTGCTAGGCCCTGTTAGGCACTGCTATGCCCTGTTAGGCTCTGTTAAGCTCTGTTAGGCTCTGTTAAGCTCTGTTAGGCTCTGTTAAGCTCTGTTAGGCCCTGTTAGGCACTGCTAGGCACTGTTAGGCTCTGTTAGGCACTGCTAGGCTCTGTTAGGCTCTGTTAGGCACTGTTAGGCACTGCTAGTCCCTGTTAGGCACTGCTAGTCCCTGTTAGGCACTGCTAGTCCCTGTTAGGCACTGCTAGGCCCTGTTAGGCACTGCTAGGCCCTGTTAGGCACTGCTAGGCCCTGTCAGGCTCTGTTAGGCACTGCTAGGCCCTGTTAGGCACTGCTAGGCCCTGTTAGGCACTGCTAGGCCCTGTTAGGCTCTGTTAGGCACTGCTAGGCACTGCTAGGCACTGCTAGGCAGTGTTAGGCACTGCTAGGCACTGCTAGGCTCTGTTAGGCTCTGTTAGGAACTGTTGGACACTAGTGGTCTCTCAGCGTAGCCATCTAGTGGTAGGGGGTTTAAACACAACATAAACGTGAACCACTGTCTTACAGGAATATTTTTGCACGTAAACAAAAAAAAATAAATAAATCAATATTGCGTTTTTGAAAATCGATGTTGTATTGCGATACTC
>CM042327.1:1468811-1471311 GCA_023566125.1 Zingel zingel
GGGTTACTGCGGGTGCCCCCGTGGCCCCTTCAAACGATCTTTCAACCCTTGTCCCGTCGACCGTGCAACTTTGCTTTTCCGTGTAAAAATGTAAACTTTTTTCAACGTTTCGGTCGTCTTTTTTGACACTTTTGTGGCTTTTCCTGATGATTTTGGAAATGTTTGGACGTTTTAGTCACTTTTTTACAATTTTTCTGTCACTTTCTCTGATATTTATTTTTTTCAAATGCTATAAAATTGATTAAAACGCCCAAATTCAATGAAAGTAGTGACCTGATCATTTCATTTACATGTGGAAGTCGTTGTACGGAACCATCCACGTTACTTCTTTTGACAATTTTTGGTTGAAATCTTCCCCCCGCCCCGTCAGAAGGTGGAGGCCAGTTTCCAGTCCAGCACCATGATGGAGATGCATGTTGAAGGAGGAATGATGACTCAGCATCTGGCTCACAAAACCCCTCCACGGGTTCCCCCGAAGCCCACCTCCAAGTCCCCGCCGTCCTTTGTTTCCAAGGTGACGGGAGGACGCCAGCAGTCGCCATCACCCGTCCGCCACGTGAAAGGGCCCTCGCCTGCGCCCGTCAGGTAGCCTACTTCCCTCCTTCCCTCCTTACGTATTTAAAACTTACATCTAGTGTCTGGCTGCAAAGATGAATCGATTAGATAACTATTAAAGGTCCTATGACATGCTGCTTTTTGGATGCTTTTATATAGTGGTCCCCTAATACTGTATCTGAAGTCTCTTTATATAGGCCTTAGTGGTCCCCTAATACTGTATCTGAAGTATCTTTATATAGGCCTTAGTGGTCCCCTAATACTGTATCTGAAGTCTCTTTATATAGGCCTTAGTGGTCCTCTAATACTGTATCTGAAGTCTCTTTTATATAGACCTTAGTGGTCCCTAATACTGTATCTGAAGTCTCTTTATATAGGCCTTAGTGGTCCCCTAATACTGTATCTGAAGTCTCTTTTATATAGACCTTAGTGGTCCCCTAATACTGTATCTGAAGTCTCTTTATATAGACCTTAGTGGTCCCCTAATACTGTATCTGAAGTCTCTTTATATAGACCTTAGTGGTCCCCTAATACTGTATCTGAAGTCTCTTTATATAGACCTTAGTGGTCCCCTAATACTGTATCTGAAGTCTCTTTATATAGACCTTAGTGGTCCTCTAATACTGTATCTGAAGTCTCTTTTATATAGACCTTAGTGGTCCCCTAATACTGTATCTGAAGTCTCTTTATAATAGACCTTAGTGGCCTAGTTTCTTCTCTCCTCTGGGACAGTAGGTGGAGCCCTGAATAATATTAATAATAATAATAATAATAATAATATTAATAATAATAATAATAATAATAAGTGCTGCTGATGTTACACTGTGTTGTAATGTGTGTGTCTTGTCTGCAGACCCGTCTCTCCCTCCAGGAGACTCTCCGTCTCCCCCATCAGACCCGTCAAGTCTCCCGTCATGACCAGGAAACAGGTGAGAATGTGTGTGTGTTCTTGTTTAACTATATTTGTGGGGTCCAAAAACCGGGAGTCCAGTATACTTGTGGGGTCCGACCAGCTTTGTGGGGCCAAAATGCTGGAGCCCACAAGGTTAAAGGTCTGTTTGAGGGTTAAGACTTGGTTTTAGGATTAGGGTTAGAATTAGGTTATGGTTAGGGTGAGGGTTAAGGTTAGGGTAAGGGGCTAGGGAATGCATTATGTCAATGACAGGTCCCCACAAAGATAGTGAGACGCACTTGTGTGTGTGTGTGTGTGTGTGTGTGTGTGTGTGCGTGCGTGTCTGTGTCTGTCCCTGCAGTCCTCCAAAGTACCCCTAGGGGGACACTACCCCCATTTGAGAAACACTGTCTCTCCTTCCTCCTGCAGCTCTCTGCGTCTGCCGAGGTCCTTCCGCCCTGGAAGCAGGGAGGCTACGCGTCTGAAGCCAGCTACGCCATCATGACCGGCATGGCCAGCGCCAGCGGTATGACCGGCATGGCCAGCGCCAGCAGTATGACCATGACCGGCGCCAGCGGTATGACCGGCATGGCCAGCGCCAGCGGTATGACCATGACCGGCGCCAGCGGTATGACCGGCATGGCCAGCGCCAGCGGTATGACCATGACCGGCGCCAGCGGTATGACCGGCATGGCCAGCGCCAGCGGTATGACCATGACCGGCGCCAGCAGTATGACCAGTATGACCAGTATGACCAGTGTGAGCAGTGTGAGCAGTGCCAGCCAGCTTCATGTGGAGAAACACTGGGAGCAGCAGGTCACCGCCACCAGAGAGGTGAGGGCGCCAGACTTGCCGTTAACGTGGCGTGCATGCAGTCAGTAGCTATGTTTCCATCCGAATTAAGTGATATCGAATGTAACATGCCTTGTGGAATCATTCAGGAATATCGACTCAAAGGAAATACGTTCAGTCTCCTCGGATTTGCTCTTGATCGATATACGCTGATAGAAACGTATAATTAATTAGGATTAAGTTTTAGGTCATTTCATGGTT
>CM042327.1:1476311-1501311 GCA_023566125.1 Zingel zingel
GCTAGAGGGCGCTCACGGGCCAGTGCAGAATGAATGGAGGTCTATGGAGCTGTACCCCTCAAAATCTAGCTCCATAGACTCCCATTCATTTAGCCGTCTAGCTCCATAGAGTCCCATTCATTTAGCCGTCTAGCTCCATAGAGTCCCATTCATTTAGCCGTCTAGCTCCATAGAGTCCCATTCACTTAGCCGTCCCATTCACTTAGCCGTCTAGCTCCATAGAGTCCCATTCATTTAGCCGTCTAGCTCCATAGAGTCCCATTCACTTAGCCGTCTAGCTCCATAGAGTCCCATTCACTTAGCCGTCTAGCTCCATAGAGTCCCATTCACTTAGCCGTCTAGCTCCATAGAGTCCCATTCATTTAGCCGTCTAGCTCCATAGAGTCCCATTCACTTAGCCGTCTAGCTCCATAGAGTCCCATTCACTTAGCCGTCTAGCTCCATAGAGTCCCATTCACTTAGCCGTCTAGCTCCATAGAGTCCCATTCACTTAGCCGTCTAGCTCCATAGAGTCCCATTCACTTAGCCGTCTAGCTCCATAGAGTCCCATTCACTTAGCCGTCTAGCTCCATAGAGTCCCATTCACTTAGCCGTCTAGCTCCATAGAGTCCCATTCACTTAGCCGTCTAGCTCCATAGAGTCCCATTCACTTAGCCGTCTAGCTCCATAGAGTCCCATTCACTTAGCCGTCTAGCTCCATAGAGTCCCATTCACTTAGCCGTCTAGCTCCATAGAGTCCCATTCACTTAGCCGTCTAGCTCCATAGACTCCCATTCACTTAGCCGTCTAGCTCCATAGACCCTCATTCATTTAGCCGTCTAGCTCCATAGAGTCCCATTCATTTAGCCGTCTAGCTCCATAGACCCCCATTCATTTAGCCGTCTAGCTCCATAGACCCCCATTCATTTAGCCGTCTAGCTCCATAGACCCCCATTCATTTTGCACTGGACCGTGATCACCCCAAGTGGAACTCTGGTGGAATTTGGTACAATGGGGCTGAATAGGGAGTGAACAGGCTGTCCGTAGACGGACTCTGGTCACAGCTGTTTGTGATCGTACCAAAACCACAAAGGAAAATTGTTGTTCTACTAGAAATATTTTTTAATTTGGCTTTAGTTTTTGGGGGGTTTCAGTTTGGAATCACCTGGCTAATTCAAAGGCATCTTCAGCATCTTTCAACCTGTTTCTTTCCCATGTTTTTGTGACTGATGGGAACAACAGTCTCTGAAACTGGTCCAGTGTTAAACCAGAACCAAGCTGTAATGTAACCCTACAGGACTAATGTTCAGCAGCAGTTAGTCACTAAACCCACCAGACTCCATGTAAATAATCAAGACTTTTATCAGCGTAAAACACACTTCATTCAAAGTGGACAGAAACTAAATAAAACTACCAAAAGCCGTCTTGGTTCATCTTTCCACTGTTCCAACAATCACCACTCTGGTTTGGTTGAAATAAACCCTTAATTCACCCATTTACATGTGGAGATATGCTGGCTCTATACACGCTAAAAGTACTGATTATTTACATGGAGTCTGGTGGAAATATGCTGGCTCTATACACGCTAAAAGTCCTGATTATTTACATGGAGTCTGGTGGAAATATGCTGGCTCTATACACGCTAAAAGTCCTGATTATTTACATGGAGTCTGGTGGAGATATGCTGGCTCTATACACGCTAAAAGTCCTGATTATTTACATGGAGTCTGGTGGAAATATGCTGGCTCTATACATGCTAAAAGTCCTGATTATTTACATGGAGTCTGGTGGAGTTTGGTGATGGTGATCTCGGGGCTGTTCCATGTTAAACTAAAAGGATCTTACTCTTTAACTAAAAGGTCTATCTCTGTAGGGATCCTTTCATAATGTTGTCAGACACTTAGAATAATAATCTGAGTCTGTCAGCAGCAACAACAGAACTTTTAGTGACCTGATGCTGAACATTAGTCCTGTAGGGTTACATTACAGCCCGAATTACAGCTGCTGGTTACAGCGTTCTCCCTCAATACTGGACACATTTCAAAGATTAGTCACATACGTCACTTAGACACCAATGAATGGGAAAGATAGGGTCCAGGTTATGAAATCAGTACGAAAACATTCAGTTTTTCTCCAGCAGAACTAGGTAGGAATATTTGATGGACTTGTGTCTGCAGCCCTGTTAGGAGTTACTCTCACCCCCCCCCCCGAGTGGGCGCTTGGTTTGGACGCTCTCTGTTCTCTTTCTGAAGAACGTTAACCAAATGTTAACGCTGTTGTGGTTGGCTCGGCCAGGTTTCCATCGCTGGCTCTGCTATCGCCAGTCTGCACAAAGAGCTGTCGTCCTCCTCCACTCCCAGAAAGATCATCAAGCCCGTCAAGTCTCCCAGTCCGTCTCGCCGGGCGGCAACGGTGCTGGAGGTGCACGGGACGCCCCTCCCACCGCCGTTTCGAGACACCAGATATCAGTTTGAGTGTCAGCGGGATGGAGTGAGTGAGGAGGAGTTTGAGGACTGGGAGCCTCAGGTTGGTCCGACCCCCTCGCTTCCCCACAAATACAGTTCAGCAGTGAGCTCCGCCTTCTTTAAGCTCTTTGGTTCCGGAAATGATTTCCCCCGTTCGCTAAAAATAATCACACATCCACAGTTCTTCCGTGCACGTGCGTATAGGACAAAAAGACCTGAAGAAGGAGAAAATCCCACACATCAGCATTTATTAACATTTATAACTAGAGATGCACCGATTACAACTTTCTAGGCCGATTCCGATTTTTATATTTTCTAACCTCTTTACAGCACACAGATATTTACTTTCTATCTTTTCTTTAATAGAACATGTTGAACAGATGATGGATCACTATGAAGTAGAACTATATGAATGACTCCTGGTGTGGGACATTCACACGCATCTAAAGGTCAATGTTAGAACCATTTCCTTCTCTTCACGTCCAATACCAACTAAAGAAATGTGATTTGGGTTGTTGGTGTGGTCCCTCCACGCCCTACTCTTTCCTTGCAGCTGTTGCATATTGCAGACTTGTTATCTTCTGCACACACGCTGAAGAACCCCAAACAGCTGACATGTTGCAGGTTAATTCACCAGGTTCCTACATGTGGGAGAATAGCGCCGACACGCCTTCACACCGCGAGCGGGTACGCCACACACGGCGGAGAAGTTGAGAGAAAAGAAGAAGAGAGCGTGCTGTGGCGTCCGTGTGTGCGTGCGTCCTTGAGAACTGTAACTGGTAGAACTTATGTTGGCAGTTAATTGGAGCGTTGACCGGCATGAGATCAGCATATGTCAGACTGACCTGCCGGTCGCCGGTCATGGCCGAGCACGTGGAAACCGGCCAATCCCGGTCATTTATAACTCTTGATGGAGGTCCAGAGGGACTGAAACGTTAACGTTCTTTTTAATAAAGGCTGATGTTCAGACTTTTAGTGCAGATAATCTGAATCCTTACGGAGGAAAGTAAACGGGGTCTCTACTTCCGGAACCACACTGCTGATCTCTATTCAACCCCGTGTGGATGTCACCTGCGTTTCCCCTCTTCACCACAACGCAGCAGCCAATCACATCGCTGCCCTCCATCCGCCTCATGAAGATCCCTCCTCTTCCTCTTCTTCCTCTCCTTCCTGTCTCCACCTGTCGTCCTCCCTGCAGGGTTTTATCTGTTCCTCTAACCGGCTTCCACCCCTCCATCCTCACAGAGCTCCTCCCACCCCCCAAACGCCTCGCTTTGTTCCGTCTCTGACTCGTTGTCTTGTTGTTGTTTCTCCTCAGGAGGCGGCCGCCGTTCCCACCGGAGCTCAGGAGCCCGTCGTTCCTCCCACGCTTATCGCTGTGAGTACTTCCTGTTTCTATCCTTCTGAGTAATAAGTAATTACGGTAATAATATGTAAAATCAAAGCTGCAATCTATGCAACTATTTGGTTTGGGTCATTTCTTTCTGTCAAACTTGGGGAGTTGGTTCCAAACATTTGTTGCATAAAAAGCAGAAATAATAATAATAATAATAATAATGAAAACTTTATTCAGGACACAAATGGAAGGTCCATAGTACATTAAAAATGACAATATTTACAAACATAGCAAGAAATATACAGTACCATTCATATACATTAATAAAAGGTCAACAACTTTCACCAGGACACGCCCTCATACTCTGCTCCTGACTGGCTAGTAGTCCTTACCTAGGTACTGTCAGGACCCTCATACTCTGCTTCTGACTGGCTAGTAGTCCTTACCTAGCTACTGTCAGGGCCCTCATACTCTGCTCCTGACTGGCTAGTAGTCCTTACCTAGGTACTGTCAGGGCACGCCCTCATACTCTGCTTCTGACTGGCTAGTAGTCCTTACCTAGGTACTGTCAGGACACGCCCTCATACTCTGCTTCTGACTGGCTAGTAGTCCTTACCTAGGTACTGTCAGGACACGCCCTCATACTCTGCTCCTGACTGGCTAGTAGTCCTTACCTAGGTACTGTCAGGACACGCCCTCATACTCTGCTCCTGACTGGCTAGTAGTCCTTACCTAGGTACTGTCAGGGCCCTCATACTCTGCTTCTGACTGGCTAGTAGTCCTTACCTAGGTACTGTCAGGACACGCCCTCATACTCTGCTCCTGACTGGCTAGTAGTCCTTACCTAGGTACTGTCAGGGCACGCCCTCATACTCTGCTTCTGACTGGCTAGTAGTCCTTACCTAGATACTGGTATACTGCCCAGCCCTACCCCCACATATGCAGTGCAGCGTTGTGTCCCCCTCCAACATGTCCATTGCCGAGCTGAGCGTGCGTCTGTGTCTGTGCTTCCTGTTTTAGGGTCTGAAGAACGTGACGGTGACCGAGGGCGAGGCGGTGACCCTGGAGTGCCAGATCGGCGGCCAGCCGGCTCCCAGCATCCTCTGGTTCAGAGAGGACTACAAGATCGAGAGCTCCATCGACTTCCAGATCAGCTACGTGAGCGGATTCGCCCGGCTGGTGATCCGCGAGGCGTTCGCCGAGGACAGTGGGCGCTTCACCTGCACCGCCACCAGCGAGGCGGGCACCGTTAGCACTTCCTGCTACCTGCTCGTCAAAGGTAGGACGCCAAAGACCCAACGGGGGCAGATGTAGAGGCACGGGGCAACAGACACACACACACACACACACACACACACACACACACACACACACACACACACACACACACACACACACAGACAGAGCCACACACACACACACACACACACACACACACACACACACACAGACACAGACACACACACACAGACACACACACACACACACACACATACACACAGACAGAGCCACACACACACACACACACACAGACACACACACACACACACACACACACACACACACACACACACAGACACACACACACACACACACACACACACACAGACACACACACACACACACACACACACACACACACACACACACATAGACACACACACACACACACACACACACACACACACATAGACACACACACACACACACACACACACACACATAGACACACACACACACAGACACACTGAGAGCCAGTATTCAGAGTGTACTTTGCGTTTTAGTGTCCGAAGAGATCGAGAGCAGAGAGGAAACTACGACCGTCACCGAAATGGGAATGAGACAGGAGAAAACGTGAGTAGTGAAAGTCTGAGTTTTCTGACATCACAGCCACCGTTAGTGTTCGAGGTGTATCTGACGGAGCGTTTGGTTGGTCGGTTGTTCCCTCAGCGTTGCCGTTGAGACACAGCAACAGACGGTGGTGGAGGTGAGTACCGGCGAGGCGGCCGCTCCCTTCTTCCTCCAGAAGCCCACGGTTCAGAAGCTGGTGGAGGGAGGGGCTGTGGTCTTCGAGTGCCAGGTCGGAGGAAGCCCCAAGCCTCACGTCATCTGGAAGAAGAGCGGCGTGCCTCTCATGACCGGATACAGGTACCACGCTCACACCGGGCACTTTAGTACCGTCCAGGGGTTAGGGGTTAGGGTTAGGGGTTAGGGTTAGGGTTAGGGTTAGGGGTTAGGGGTTAGGGTTAGGGGTTAAAGGTTAGGGTTAGGGGTTAGGGTTAGGGTTAGGGTTAGGGGTTAGGGGTTAGGGTTAGGGTTAGGGGTTAGGGTTAGGGTTAGGGGTTAGGGGTTAGGGTTAGGGTTAGGGGTTAGGGTTAGGTGTGTGTGTCTGGTTGTGTGTGTCTGTGTGTGTGTCTGTGTGTGTGTGTGTGTGTCTGGTTGTGTGTGTCTGTGTGTGTGTCTGTGTGTGTGTGTGTGTGTGTGTCTGTGTCTGTGTGTGTGTGTGTGTGTGTGTGTGTGTATGTCTGTGAGTGTGTGTGTGTGTGTGTGTGTGTGTGTGTGTGTGTGTGTGTGTCTGTCTGTGTGTGCGCGTGTGTGTATGTGTCTGTCTGTGTGTGTGCGTGTGTGTGTGTGTGTATGTGTGTGTGCGTGTGTGTGTCTGTCTGTGTGTGTGTGTGTGTCTGGTTGTGTCTGTCTGTGTGTGTGCGTGTGTGTGTGTGTGTGTGTGTGTGTGTGTGTGTGTGTGTATGTCTGTGTGTGCGTGTGTGTGTGTCTGTCTGTGTGTGTGTGTGTGTGTGTGTGTGTGTATCTGTGCGCGCGTGTGTGTGTGTCTGTGTGTGTGTGTGTGTGTGTGTGTGTGTGTGTCTGTCTGTGTGTGCGTGTGTGTGTGTCTGTCTGTGTGTGTGTGTGTGTGTGTGTGTATCTGTGCGCGCGTGTGTGTGTGTGTGTGTGCAGGGCTCGACATTAACTTTTTGAGGCACTTGTCCTTTGGCCAAGTACATTTACGTTTCACTTGTCCGGGTAAAGATTTATAATTTGATAATTGTTGTGTGTGTTTTGCTAACGCAGAACTAACCGTTGGAAGCATCCGAACACTATCAACATTAATAACATTCAGTAGAAACAAACGTGTCCCAACAACAGATTTCCCCTTCAACAAGAAAGAAGGATCTCCAGACTCATAATACAAAGTAATACGTTACACGGTGCAAGTGCTGACTGGAACTCATATTATATCTACAATAATTTTGTAGACATAACAATGGATTTTGCCACTAAATGTTGGTGTTAACGATTTTTTTCCCTTTACTTCCTTCCTTCCTTCCTTAGTCCTTCCTTCCTTCCTTAGTCCTTCCTTCCTTCCTTCCTTCCTTAGTCCTTCCTTCCTTCCTTCCTTCCTTAGTCCTTCCTTCCTTCCTTCCATCCTTAGTCCTTCCTTCCTTCCTTAGTCCTTCCTTCCTTAGTCCTTCCTTCCTTCCTTCCATCCTTAGTCCTTCCTTCCTTCCTTAGTCCTTCCTTCCTTAGTCCTTCCTTCCTTCCTTCCATCCTTAGTCCTTCCTTCCTTCCTTAGTCCTTCCTTCCTTAGTCCTTCCTTCCTTCCTTCCTTCCTTCCTTAGTCCTTCCTTCCTTCCATCCTTAGTCCTTCCTTACTTCCTTAGTCCTTCCTTCCTTAGTCCTTCCTTCCTTCCTTCATTCCATCCTTAGTCCTTCCTTCCATCCTTAGTCCTTCCTTCCATCCTTAGTCCTTCCTTCCTTCCTTAGTCCTTCCTTCCTTCCTTCATTCCATCCTTAGTCCTTCCTTCTTTAGTCCTTCCTTCCTTCCTTAGTCCTTCCTTCCTTCCTTCCTTCCATCCTTAGTCATTCCTTCCTTCCTTAGTCCTTCCTTCCATCCTTAGTCCTTCCTTCCTTTCTTAGTCCTTCCTTCCTGCCTTCCTTCCTTCCATCCTTTGTCCTCCCTTCCTTCCTTAGTTCTTCCTTCCTTCCATCCTTAGTCCTTCCTTCCTTCCATCCTTAGTCCTTCCTTCCTTCCTTAGTCCTTCCTTCCTTCCTTCCATCCTCAGTCCTTCCTTCCATCCTTAGTCCTTCCTTCCTTTTCCCTTCCTTCCTTCCTTAGTCCTTCCTTCCTTCCTTCCTTCCATCCTTTTTCCTTCCTTCCTTCCTTAGTCCTTCCTTCCTTCCATCCTTAGTCCTTCATTCCTTCCATCCTTAGTCCTTCCTTCCTTCCTTTCTTAGTCCTTCCTTCCTGCCTTCCTTCCATCCTTTGTTCTTCCTTCCTTCCTTAGTCCTTCCTTCCTTCCTTCCATCCTTAGTCCTTCCTTCCTTAATCCTCCCTTCCTTCCTTGCTTCCATCTTTAGTCCTTCCTTCCTTCCTTAGTCCTTCCTTCCATCCTTCCTTCCTTCCTTCCTTCCTTAGTCCTTCCTTCCTTCCTTAGTTAAGGAATATTAATACCTATTTGAATATATTTTAATATTAATATTAATAAACAAACAAACTTTGAATATGATTTTGGGGCAAAAGTCAAAGCCCTAATGGAGGGGCATTCCCAAAAGATATGAAAATGATTGGCTTTACTTTCTCACATAGTCTCCAACATCTCGTATCCTGAGATTTCTGTTGTGTACACCTGACTGTCTTAAGCGCTATATTAGCCCTCCTACACAATCTGGACTGTGGTCATAACTAAAGCTTTAAGTTCACATCGAAGGTACTTGTTGGTACTTTACTTGAGCATTTCCATTTTGTGCTACTTTAAGCTTGTGTGTTTTTCGCCGTCAGATACAAAGTGACCTACAAGAAGGAGACCGGAGCATGCAGACTGGAGATATCCATGACCTTCGCTGACGACGCTGGAGAATACTCCATCTTTTTGAAGAACCCCCACGGAGAAGCCTCGGCCTCGGCCAGCCTGCTGGACGAAGGTACGCTCATCTTCTGTTTACAACAGCGCTGGGAGAAGTACTCAGATCCTCTACTGCAGTAAAAGTACTAATACCACACAGTAGAAATACTCTGTTACAAGTTACAGTCCTGCATCTCAGCTGGACTTGTAGGCCGTTATATTGTTGGGTAGTTTCATCCTTCCATCCTTCCTTCTTTCCTTCCATCCTTCCATCCTTCCTTCCTTTCTTTCTTCCTTCCATCCTTCCTTCCTTCCTTACTTAGTCCTTCCTTCCTTCTGTAGTCCTTCCTTCCTTAGTCCTTCCTTAGTCCTTCCTTCCTTAGTCCTTCCATCCTTCCTTCCTTCCTTCCTTCCTTCCTACCTTCCTTCCTTAGTCCTTCCTTCCTTAGTCCTAATATTAAATATGAAGTAACCAGACTGCAAGTAGCATGATAGTGCAATATCATAATGTGTGAGGTAATGAGAGCGTTATCTCACACACAGCTGTGAATTGTTGTACAGTTGTATGTTAAGTTATGTGAAAGCGTTGTTGTCTCACTGTGTTTTTGTGTGTGTTTACAGAGGCGTATGACGCCTATATGAAGCAACATGACGTGACGTATAAAACAGAAGTGACTACGACGGTGGTCCAGGATCCCTCTGTGGTCGTGACTCAGTACGAGCAGGAACAGAGGAGAACGACCACCCCCATGAGCTATGTCTCAGAAACGGTACTTTTCTTTCTAAACATCCAGAGTTCTGTGAGACGTAGGGGTGTCTACGATTTCAATTTCAAATCAAAAAATCCATCCGAAATACAGTAAGCTGTTGATTTCTTCTATCAAAATCAGAAGCAGGATTCAGCGATTCTCCGGTATTGTTTTCTCTCTCCACCCGCCTACTTATTCTTTATTTTAAAAAGGACAACACACGTTCATTAACATTTCTGTAAGTCTCAGTAAGCCATGCAGAGCTACAGGAAGCAGCAAGACATTAGCACAGTTACACATAATCTTTTTGACACTCTTGAAGCTCTGGGTCGGGACCATTGGACTCACTTTTTCACACTTTTTCACATTTTTGAAGCTCTGGGTCGGGACCATTGGAGTCAATTTTGACACTTTTGAAACTCTGGGTCGGGACCATTGGAATCACTTTTTGACACTTTTGAAGCTCTGGGTCGGGACCATTGGAATCACTTTTTGACACTTTTGAAGCTCTGGGTCGGGACCATTGGAGCCACTTTTTGATAGATATGCCCCGATACCATTTTTTGCTTCCCGATACCGATTCTGATTCCTGAACTTGCGTATCGGCCGATACCGAGTACCTTTATTTTATAAAGGACAACACACATTAATTAACATTTCTGTAAGTCTCAGTAAGCCATGCAGAGCTACAGGAAGCAGCAAGACATTAGCACAGTTACACATTAACTTTTTGACACTTTTGAAGCTCTGGGTCGGGACCATTGGAGTCAATTTTGACACTTTTGAAGCTCTGGGTCGGGACCATTGGACTCACTTTTTGACACTTTTGAAGCTCTGGGTCGAGACCATGGGACTCACTTTTTGACACTTTTGAAGCTCTGGGTCGGGACCATTGGATTCACTTTTTGACACTTTTTAAGCTCTGGGTCGGGACCATGGGACTCACTTTTTGACACTTTTGAAGCTCTGGGTCGAGACCATTGGAGTCAATTTTGACACTTTTGAAGCTCTGGGTCGGGACCATTGGAATCACTTTTTGACACTCTGGGTCGGGACCATTGGAGTCTGACAACATTTAGCCTTCCCAGTGAGTGAGTTATGGAAACAAACAAATGAGGTAAAGCCTGTGGGCTCCAACAAGACTCCATGGTGCATTCATGTGCAACTCGTAAACTCAGAGAAACTCAAACTGTGGTTGTGACGTAACCTTCTGCCATCGCGTGGCTCTTATTGCAGCATTGCCATCCCCCTATAAATGTTCAAATCAAATTCAAATTGAATCGTGACACCCCTAGAAATAAACGTATGATTACTTTATATAGAAATCTCAGTTTCATTTTTATTGTTGACCATTACGGACGTTGTTTTGCAGGAGTTTCTGATTTCAGCCTTTGAGGAGCGGATCATCCAGGAGATTGAGCTGCGTATCCTAAGAATCAGCTACAGCGAGTTGGTGACGGAGGACGGCGAGCTGATGGTGACGGTCGCGGAGGACGAGGCGTTGCAGCCCGCCTTCGACACGCCCGTCAAAAACTACAGAATCATGGACGGCATGGGCGTCACTTTCCACTGCAGGATGGCTGGACATCCTCTGCCGAAGGTACTGAGTCCAAAACCTTACCAAAATATGTAAAAATGTAAAAATATATTCTGAAATACAGCAAGACAACTTTATCCAATTCAGACCAAAGCTGGCAAATGTGCATCGTCAATTTGGTCCACTAAAAGTGCTATTTTTTGTCTGACAACATTATGGGATGGATCCCTTCAGAGATAGACCTTTAAAAACCTCTTTAAGACCTTTCTGTTCCACCAGAAACGGCTTTGAAGTCACTAGCGCTAACCCCACCAGACTCCATTGAGAAAAACAACACTTTTAGCGTGTATAGAGCCAGCATATTTCCCCATGTAAATCGGTAAACTATGTGTTTATTTCCACCGAAACTAGAGTTGTGATGGTTGGAAAAGTGGAAAGACGACCCAAAACGGCTTTTCATAGTTTTATTTAGTTTCTGTCCACTTTGAATGAAGTGTGTTTTACGATGCTTAAATGACTGTTTATTTACATGGAGTCTGGTGGGTTTAGCGAAGGCAATTTCGCGGATGCTTTTTTGATTAAAAAAAAAGGATCTTACTCTTTAACAGAAAGGTCGATCTCCTTAGAAATCCTTTCCAATAATGTTGTCAGACACTTAGAATATTAATCTGATATATTAGGAAGTTATATTGGTGGATAATGAGAATGATCCTCTGTCTTCTGCCAGATTGCTTGGTACAAAGACGGCCAACGCATCAGGCCTGGCGGCCGTTACCAGATGGAGGTTCTCCAGGATGGACGAGCCAGCCTGCGTGTGCCTGTGGTTCTGCCGGAGGACGAGGGCGTGTACACAGCCTTTGCCTCCAACATGAAGGGAAACGCCGTCAGCTCTGGGAAGCTCTACGTCGAGCCGTCCGGAGCCGTAACGCCTCAGAGATACACACCGCAGCCAGCCATGCAGAGGATCAGGTGAGAGACTCCGCCGGTACTTTACCAGAGAGCACATTTCAGTCGGTCAGCGCCAACTCATTGAAATGGTTTGAAAGTAGTATCCTCTATGGCAGTGGTTCTCAAATGGGGGTACGTGTTCCCCTAGGGGTACTCTGGAGGACTGCAGGGGGTACATGTCCTCCTAGGGGTACTTTGGAGGACTGCAGGGGGTACATGTCCTCCTAGGGGTACTTTGGAGGACTGCAGGGGGTACGTGTCCCCCTAGGGGTACTCTGGAGGACTGCAGGGGGTACATGTCCTCCTAGGGGTACTTTGGAGGACTGCAGGGGGTACGTGTCCCCCTAGGGGTACTTTGAAGGAATGCAGGGGGTACGTGTCCCCCTAGGGGTACTTTGGAGGACTACAGGGGGTACGTGTCACCCTAGGGGTACTTTGAAGGACTGCAGGGGGTATGTGTCCCCCTAGGGGTACTCTGGAGGACTGCAGGGGGTACGTGTCCCCCTAGGGGTACTCTGGAGGACTGCAGGGGGTACGTGAGATTTTTTGCAAGATATTTTTCAGTTACAAGGCTGTAGTTACTTTATTTTTTTTTTAAGTTTGTCGCTTATTTGAACCTATTCTTGCCTCACTTCCTTCTTCTTTTTCAAAGTTTTTGCCTCCTTTTCCCATCGTCATTTAAACGTTTATCAGTTACATGGCTGTTGTTTGGTAAATCCATCGCTGGTCAGGAGGTACAGGGCTTAAAAACACTGTTCAAAGGGGGGGGGGTACATTATTGAAAAGAGCTCGAGCACCACTGCTCTATGTTGATGACTCTGCTCCGTTCCCAGATCCACGTCTCCTCGCTCTCTGAGCCGCTCACCTGGCCGTTCTCCCAGCCGTTCGCCCGGACGCTCTCCGTCCCGTCGGCTCGACGACACAGACGAGGCTCAGCTGGAGAGACTCTACAAGCCTGTGTTTGTCCTGAAACCTTCCTCTATTAAATGCTCCGAGGGGCAAACTGCCAGATTCGATTTAAAGGTTGTGGGCAGACCGATGCCCGACACATACTGGTTCCACAACGGTGAGACGAACAACTTTCAACTAACTCCAAACATACATCTTTATCTGTTGCTTCTGCCACATTAAAACCATTTTCTCCTTTGTTTTCTCAGGACAACAAGTGACCAATGACTACACACACAAGATAGTGGTTAAAGAGGACGGTACCCAGTCCCTTATCATCGTCCCGGCCATGCCACAAGACTCCGGAGAGTGGACGGTCATCGCACAGAACAGAGCTGGAAGGACTTCTGTCTCTGTAACTCTTACTGTTGACGGTAAGTCTGTCAGACACAGCTTAAACTTTAACCTGGACCCTACTTCCCCTATTTTTCGCGTCTGCAGTGACTGATACAACAACAGTCTTTAAAACTGGTCCATTGTTAAAGAAGAAACAAGCTGTATTGTAACCCTACAGGACTAATGTTCAGCATCAGTTAGCGTGCACTAAAAGTTCTGTTGTTGCTGCTGACAGACTCAGATTATTATTCTAAGTGTCTGACAACATTATGAAAGGTTCCCTACAGAGATAGACCTTTTAGTTAAAGAGTAAGATCCTTTTAAACAGCCCCGAAATCACCATCGCCCAACCCACCAGACTCCATGTAAATAATCACTGCTTTTATCATCGTAAAACACACTTCATTCAAAGTGGACAGAAACTAAATAAAACTATCAAAAGCCGTCTTGGTTCATCTTTCCACTGTTCCAACAATCACCACTCTGGTTTGGTTGAAATAAACCCTTAATTCACCCATTTACATGTGGAAATATGCTGGCTCTATACACGCTAAAAGTCCTGATTATTTACATGGAGTCTGGTGGAAATATGCTGGCTCTATACACGCTAAAAGTACTGATTATTTACATGGAGTCTGGTGGAGATATGCTGGCTCTATACATGCTAAAAGTACTGATTATTTACATGGAGTCTGGTGGGAATATGCTGGCTCTATACACGCTAAAAGTCCTGATTATTTACATGGAGTCTGGTGGAGTTTGGTGATGGTGATTTCGGGGCTGTTTCATGTTAAACTAAAAGGATCTTACTCTTTAACTAAAAGGTCTATCTCTGTAGGGATCCTTTCATAATGTTGTCAGACATTTAGAATAATAATCAGAGTCTGTCAGCGGCAACAAATGGAACTTTTAGTGGACGCTGGCTGACGGTGTATCGCCTGTGTTGTGGCTGCAAACTTAGAACGTAAAATGTGTATTACGTTATTAAACGCTGTCTTGTTCTGCATTGTATTTCCCTATCACACAGCTCGAGAAAGCGTGGCACGCCCTCAGTTTATCGAGAAGCTGAGGAACATCACCGTGAAGCAGGGCACTCTGGTCGAGTTGGCCGTCAAAGCCATCGGAAACCCGCTGCCCGACATCGTCTGGTTGAAGAACAGTGACATCATCACCCCACAGAAACACCCACATATCAAGTATGAATTTTTAGTTTGTCCACGAAAGATTGTCTGACCCTTTGACACAGATATGTACCGTAGAGCTGCAAAGATTGATCGATTAGTAACTATTATACTCTAAACTGGATAGGGAACAAGAGAGGGAACTAGAGAGGGAACTAGAGAGGGAACTAGAGGGGGAACTGGAAAGGGAACTGGAAAGGGAACAAGAGAGGGAACTAGAGAGGGAATGAGAGAGGGAACTAGAGGGGGAACTAGAAGGGGAACAAGAGAGGGAACAAGAGAGGGAACGAGAGAGGAAACATGAGAGGGAACTAGAGAGGGAACTAGAGGGGGAACTAGAGAGGACACTAGAGAGGGAACAAGAGAGGGAACTAGAGAGGGAACTAGAGAGGGAACTAGAGGGCGAACAAGAGAGGAAACATGAGGGAACTAGAGAGGGAACTAGAGAGCACACTAGAGAGGGCACAAGAGAGGGCACTAGAGAGGGCACTAGAGAGGGAACTAGAAAGGGAACAAGAGAGGAAATCCATTGATCAGTTTGTGATTTTTTATGATAAAACAGGTAAACTTGTGTGATGTCAGCTTGTTAAATGTGAATATTTTCTAGCTTCTTCTCTGTGACAGTAAACTGAATCCTCCTTTCTTTCATCCTTCCTTCCTTCCTTCCTCTCCTTCCTTTCTTTCCTTCCCTTCCTCCTTTACGTACTTCCTTTCTTACGTCTTCTTTCCTTGCTTCCCTTTTTCCATCCTTCCTAATTTATTCTTCATCTACTTTCCTTCCATTATTCCTTCCTTCCCTTCTCTTTCCATCCTTGCATCCTTTCTTTCCTCCTCTTGTCTTCTTCCCTACATACAGTACTTAATTTCTTCTCCAACTATTACATAAATAATCGTTAGTTGAAGCCGTACAGACAGTAGTTTGTGCTGAACAATGTATCCGAACGATTATGTATTTCAGGATTGACGGGACTAAAGGAGAGGCCAAATTCCAGATTGTATCTTCTTCCGGCTCGGACAGCGCCTGGTATACGGCTACGGCCATCAACAAGGCCGGCAGAGACACAACTCGCTGCAGAGTCAATGTAGAGGTGGACTTCGCTGCTCCGCAAGCCGAGAGGAAGCTCATTATCACCAAAGGAACGTACAAGACCAAGGACATCGCAGCGCCTGAGCTGGAGCCTCTTCACCAGCGATACGGCCAAGAGCAGTGGGAGGAAGGCGACCTTTTTGACAAAGAGAAGCAGCAGAAACCGCTCTTTAAGAAGAAGCTGACTTCTATCCGGATGAAGCGCTTCGGTCCGGCTCATTTCGAGTGCAGACTGACTCCGATCGGCGACCCCAACATGGCCGTGGAGTGGCTGCACG
The DNA here is from genome assembly GCA_023566125.1 of Zingel zingel. Classification (NCBI taxonomy): domain Eukaryota; kingdom Metazoa; phylum Chordata; class Actinopteri; order Perciformes; family Percidae; genus Zingel; species Zingel zingel. The sequence goes on from CM042327.1 coordinate 1,491,997, forward strand.
ACGGCAAACCCTTGGAAGCCGCCAACCGGCTCCGCATGGTCAACGAATTCGGCTACTGCAGCCTCGACTACGAAGCCGCCTACGCCAGAGACAGCGGCGTCATCACCTGCAGAGCCACCAACAAGTTCGGAGTGGATCAGACCTCGGCAACGCTCATCGTCAAGGACGAGAAGGGCCTCGTCGAGGATACGCAGCTACCCGAAGGCAGGAGGGGAGCGTACAGGATCGACGAGATCGAACGCATGGCGCACACGGGAGGACCCTACGGAGTCACCGCTGACGAAGAAATGGAGAAGATGAAACCAGAGATTGTGCTTCTTCCCGAACCAGCCAGAGTTCTTGAAGGCGGCATTGCACGATTCCGCTGCAGGGTGACTGGTTATCCTGCACCCAAAGTCAACTGGTACCTCAACGGACAACTGATCCGCAAAAGCAAGAGATACAGACTTACCTACGATGGCATTTACTACTTGGAGATCGTTGACGTCAAGTCCTACGACTCTGGAGAAGTCAGGGTGGTTGCAGACAATCCTCTCGGCACAACCGAGCACACGGTGAAAGTGGAGATCCAACAGAAGGAAGACTTTAGATCCGTGCTGCGTCGCGCTCCCGATCAGAAGGCCGCGGAGGCGACGCAGGACCCTGGCAAAGTCGGATTTGATGTGGTGAAGGTGGAGCGACCCAGCGAGTCGGCGCAGGACAGAGAAGTCGTGAGGCTGCGCAAGGCGCAGAGAGTCATTCACGAGAAAACCTCGGAGGAGTCGGACGAACTGAAGAGCAAGTTCAAGCGCAGGACTGAGGAAGGTTTCTACGAGTCCATCTCTGCCGTGGAGTTCAAGTCGCGCAAGAGGGACGACTCCTACGAGGATCTGCTGAAGAAGACAAAGGACGACCTCCTCCATCGCCTGAAAGAGAAAGAAGAAGCCGAGAGGAAGAAGATGGAGGAACAGGGCAAAGTCACGATCCCCACGATCAAACCGGAGAGGGTCCAGCTCTCCCCAAGCATGGAAGCACCCAAGATCCTCCAACGCATCACGAGCAAGACGGTCGCCCCGTTGGATGAGGTTCGTTTCCAGCTGCGAGTCGTCGGCAGACCGGAACCCGAGTGCCAGTGGTTCAAGAACGGCGTCCTGGTGGAGAAGACGGAGCGTATCTACTGGTACTGGCCAGAGGACCACTTGTGCGAGCTGGTGATCCAAGACGTGACGGCAGAGGACTCCGCCAGCATCATGGTGAAAGCCGTGAACGTTGCCGGGGAGGCCTCCAGCCACGCCTTCCTGCTCGTGCAAGGTAAAGACTTTTCACGACAAATCTCTGATATATTTGCCAATTTCAAAGGTTATTTTAATTACTTACCGCTGAAAAAGTCTCGTATTGGTATCAGTATCGAGAATGTTTGAATGATAACCAGCACTAGAGTGCAGTGTTGAGGGAACAAGAGAGGGAACTAGAGAGGGAACTAGAGAGGGAACTAGAAAGGGAAGAGTGCAGTGTTCCAACGTAAGTCTGACCGGATGTTTTCTGTTTTTAAGGCAAGACAGCGGTGACCTTCACCCAACCTCTGGAAGACTTGAGCGCCAACGAGAAGGACACCATGGTGACGTTCGAGTGTGAAACCAACGAGCCGTTCACCAAAGTGAAATGGCTCAAGAACAACGCGGAGATCTTCTCCGGAGACAAATACAGAATGCACTCTGACAGAAAGGTCCACTTCCTGTCGGTGCTGGTCATCGAAATGAAGGATGACGCAGAGTACTCGTGTGTGATTGTAGACGACGAGAGCATCAAGACGAGCGCCAGGCTCCACGTAGAAGGTAATCTTTACACACCCAGGAAGGTTACAGCCAACGTTTGCTCTGGTTTTTTTTTAGGGGGATTGTACAACTATTAGATAATGTCAAAATAATGAGATAAAGAGTCAAAATAATGAGATAAAAAGCTTCCTATCCACTGTTTACTTTGGACTCGAAATTATGAAGTAAACAAAAGATGAATAAAGAAAGGAAATCGATCAAACAAGAGAGGGAACTAGAGATAAAGCAAGAGAAGAAACAAAAGAGGGCGCTAGAGAGGGAACTAAAGACGGAACTAGAGAGGGAACTAGAGAGGGATCAAGGGAGGATGTCAGAGAGGGAACTAGAGAGGAAACAAGAGAGGGAATGAGAGGGAACTAGAGACTGAACTAGAGAGGGATCAAGGGAGGATGTAAGAGAGGGAACAAGAGGGAACTAGAGAGGGATCAAGGGAGGATGTAAGAGAGGGAACAATAGAAGGAACAAGAGAGGGAACAAGAGAACTAGAGAGGAAACGAGAGGGAACAAGAGCGGGAACTAGAGAGGAAACAAGAGAGGGAACAATAGAAGGAACAAGAGAGGGAACTAGAGAGGAAACGAGAGGAAACGAGAGGGAACAATAGAAAGAACAAGAGAGGGAAGAAGAGAGGGAACTAGAGAAGGAACTAGAGAGGAAACAAGAGAGGGAACAATAGAAGGAACAAGAGAGGAAACGAGAGGGAACAAGAGAGGGAACAATAGAAGGAACAAGAGAGGGAACAAGAGAGGGAACAATAGAGGAAACGAGAGGGAACAAGAGAGGGAACAAGAGAGGAAACGAGAGGGAACAAGAGAGGGAACAAGAGAGGGAACAATAGAAGGAACAAGAGGGAACTAGAGAGGGAACTAGAAAGGGAACAATAGAAGGAACAAGAGAGGGAACTAGAAAGGGAACAAGGAGGAAACAAGAGGAAAATGAGGGGGAAGAGAAGGAAGTAAAAGATAAAGAATGAAGAACCTGTTGAACCCAGGGATGATGCCAGTTGTTGATATGTTTGTGTGTTCAGGCGCCGCCCTGGAGCTGAGGAAACCTCTGGAGAACATCGAGGTGCCGGAGACCTACGCCGGAGAGTTTGAGGTGGAGCTGTCCCGCGAGGACGCCGAGGGCAGCTGGTTCTTCGGAGACAAGGAGCTGTCTCCCAGCGGTAAATACATCATGTCCTCCCGCCGAGGAAGACACACCTTGTCCATCAAAGACGTGAGGAAGGAAGACCAGGGGAAGTATAGCTTCGTATGTGGAGATCTGAGGACCAGCGCCTCGCTGAAGATGAAACGTAAGAAACTTCACACAGCAACTTTATTCTACCGCTGGAACTGTTAGGCAACTTTTTCTGCACCTTTTTGGTTTCCTTTTTCGACACCTTTTTGAGTGTTTTCGGAGCTTTTTTAGAGGTCTTTTTAGTCGCCAATTTTGGTGCCTTTTTGAGTGTTTTCGTTGCCTTTTTTGGCAACTTTTTTGGCGCCTTTTCCAAAGTTTTTTGTTGCTTTTTTTGGCGCCTTTCTCAGCTCTTTTTTGAGTGTTTTCTGCACTTTTTTAGAGGTCCTTTTAGTCGCCAATTTTGACGCCTTTTTGAGTGTTTTCTGCGCATTTTTGTGGCGCCTTTTTATACGTCTTTTCAGTCATCAATTTCGACGCCTTTTTGTCACTTTTTCTGACATTTTTGTTGCTTTTTTCGGCGCCGTTTTCAGCAGTTGTTTTTTTTTCACCTTTTTTGATACTTTTTTCCCGCCTTTTTTCCGCCTTTTTCAGCGCCTTTTTCAGCGCCTTTTTCAGCGCCTTTTTCAGCAATTTTTTCCGCCTTTTTTCCGCCTTTTTCAGCGCCTTTTTCAGCGCTTTTTCAGCAGTTTTTTCAGCGCCTTTTTTAGCACTTTTTTCCGCCTTTTTCAGCGTTTCTGATATTCACTGGAAGTTTTTATTAATTTTGCTGTTTGGGTTCCTTACAACATACATACATCCAAGTTATCTTGGGGCAATTTGGTTGAAAGAAAATATTTCTGATGTAAAAAAAAACGTTAAAATGAACGTGTTTCTGTCCCTCCAGTGCGCCCCGTCACCCTGATGCAGCCTCTAACCGACCTGACAGTGTGCGAGGGCGATATCGCCCAGCTGGAGGTCCGCTTCTCACAGGAGAACGTGGAGGGAACCTGGATGAAGAACGGCGCTGCCGTCTCGGCCTCGGACCGCGTCCACATCGTCATCGACAAACAGATTCACAAGCTGCTGCTGGAGAATGTCACCAGGGAAGACGCCGCTTCCTACGCGTTCGTGGTTCCCGCGCAGGACATCTCCACCTCGGGAAAACTCAGCGTTCAGAGTAAGAGTCACATCTAGGGCCGCAAAACTATGTTTAGTTTTTTTACCCCTTTTTATTTTAAATACTTTTTTTGACTGTTTCCTCTCTTGTTCCCTCTCTAGTTCCCTCTCTTATTTCTTCTCTAGTTCCCTCTCTAGTTCCCTCTCTAGTTCCCTCTCTTGTTCCCTCTCTAGTTCCCTCTCTAGTTCCCTCTCTAGATCCCTCTCTAGTTTCCTCTCTAGTGCCCTCTCTTGTTCCCTCTCTTGTTCCCTCTCTAGTTCCCTCTCTAGTTTCCTCTCTAGTTCCCTCTCTTGTTTCCTCTCTAGTTCCCTCTCTAGTTCCCTCTCTTGTTCCCTCTCTTGTTCCCACTCTTGTTCCCTCTCTTGTTCCCTCTCTAGTTCCCTTTCTAGTTCCCTCTCTTGTTCCCTCCCTAGTTCCCTCTCTGGTTTCCTCTCTAGTTCCCTCTCTAGTTCCCTCTCTAGTTTCCTCTCTTGTTCCCTCTCTAGTTTCCTCTCTAGTTTCCTCTCTAGTTCCCTCTCTTGTTTCCTCTCTAGTTCCCTCTCTTGTTTCCTCTCTTGTTTCCTCTCTAGTTTCCTCTCTAGTTTCCTCTCTAGATCCCTCTCTAGTTCCCTCTCTAGTTCCCTCTTTTTATAATTTTTTTGCTGTTTTTTTAGACATTTTTTATACTTTCGAAAGCTTTTTTCGACATGTTTATGGTGTGTTCATAATAGGTTTTAGATCTGAAAATCATGTGTAAGTGTAAGTCTGTAAACCGGTTATAACTCTCTGAACTTTTGCAGCGATCGACATTGTGGTTCCGCTGAAGGACGTGTCCTCGGTCGAAGGCACCAAGGCGGTTCTGGAGGCCAAGATCTCCGCTCAGGACATCAGCTCGGTCAAATGGTACCTCAACGACAAAATGCTGCTGCCCAGCGACCGGATCCAGATGGTTGCAAAGGGATCCAAGCAGCGACTGGTCTTCAGCAGGACCTACGCATCTGATACCGGACGCTACAAACTGGTGGTCGGAAAGGTGGACACCAGCTGCAGCCTTACTGTCCAAAGTAAGACACAGTTTATTCTACGGCTCTACCCAATACCATGTTTTGTGCTCCGAAGTTTCGGTACTTATTGGCTAGCGGCTTAAAGGAGAAATCCATCGTACTGTCGATAGGGAAAAAAAAACGACCAAAATTGGTGCCAGCAAACTGGAGTTGCTGCAGCTAATGGCCAGAGCTCCCAGTTAGCTAACATGCTAATGTTCTAAAGACTGCCTTTGTGCCTCTTAACAGACACAGAATGCAATTAAAATGTCTGTGCAACATGAACAGGGCACTTACGTGACAACAAGATGCGTTTTCAACTCAGACGTTGTGAAGAAACCGTTTAAATTCAAAGTTTGTACTGTCACCTACCTCTTCTTCCATTGGTCGGTTCACCGAAAGCCCAAAAGAGTTGATCACAGAGGTCAAGCCTTCGCGACACAATCTTGAAGTTCATTTCCCCCTCAAAAATAGGTAATTGAGCACTGTAGTGGTTATGACCATATCAGCGACTACATGGAAACGGTCCAAATGATGCCTGTGGCTTGCACAGTAATAGCGTTACTGAAAGCTAGCTCTAGTCTCGCGCTGAAGTCCCGTGGGAATTCAGTTGTTGCAGGAAACAAACTCATTTGAAAAAGAGGTAGGTGACAGTACAAACTTTGAATTTAAACGGTTTCTTCATAATGTCTGAGTTGAAAACGCATCTTGTTGTCACGTAAGGGCCCTGTACAACTGCCATGCTAGCTAACTGGGAGCTCTGGCCATTAGCTGCAGCAACTCCAGTTTGCTAGCACCGATTTTGGTCGACAGTACTCAGACATCTCACGGATCAAGATTCAGGTAAACATTGGCTGGATTTCTCCTTTAATCAAAACAAAACTCCACAGGGAATTTCAGCCTGCAGGCATTTTGAATCCCAAAATTGAAAATCTACTACCTACCCATTGTACGAATATTCAAATCCAGCACTAGTTTTATTCCCGTGATCCTGTTTTTAGCTCCATGTTGTAACCACGCTAGGGAACTAGAGAGGGAACTAGAGAGGGAACTAGAGAGGGAACTAGAGAGGGAAGTAGAGAGGGAAGTAGAGAGGGAAGTAGAGAGGGAACTATAGAGGGAACTAGAGAGGAACCTAGAGAGGGAACTAGAGAGGGACCTAAATAGGGAACTAGAGAGGGAACTAGAGAGGAACCTAGAGAGGGAACTAGAGAGGAACCTAGAGAGGGAAGTATAGAGGGAACTAGAGAGGGACCTAGATAGGGAACAAGGGAGGAAACTAGAGAGGGAAGTAGAGCGGGAACTAGAGAGGATATAAGAGAGGGAACAAGGGAGGAAACTAGAGAGGGCACTAAAGAGGGAACTAGAGAGGGAACAAGGGAGGAAACTAGAGAGGATATAAGAGAGGGAACTAGAGAGGGAACTAGAGAGGATATAAGAGAAGGAACTAGAGAGGAACATAGAGAGGGAACAAGGGAGGACACTAGAGAGGATATAAGAGAGGGAACTAGAGAGGGAACAAGAGAGGGAACAAGGAGGCCTAGTTTTTTTCCCATGATCCTGTTTTTAGCTCCATGTTGTAACCCCGCTGTTGTTTCTACAGAGGTTCACATCGTGAAGCACATGGAGGACAAAGTTTGCTCCGAGTCCCAGAACGTTACCTTTAACGTGGAAGTGTCTCACCCCGGCATCGACCCCGTCTGGACCTTCAAGAACCAGCAGCTCAAAGCCGGACCCAAATACAAGATGGAGTCCAAGGGCGTGGCCCACTCTCTGACGGTCATCGACGCCATGAAGGACGTGGACGGCCAGTACACGTTCCACGCTGGGGAACAGACGTCCAGCGCCAAGCTCACCGTCTCCGGTACGTCTCCACCAACACATTCACACAATCACTTTTCTACAATCACTAGAACAACAGATATAAGAGAGGGAACAAGGGAGGGAACAAGGGAGGGAACAAGGGAGGGAACAAGAGAGGGAACTAGAAAGGGAACTAGAGAAGGAACTAGAGAGAGAACAAGAGAGGGAACGAGATAGGGAACTAGAGAGGGATCAAGACAGGGAACTAGAGAGCGAACAAGAGATGGAACTAGAGAGGGAACTAGAGATGGAACAAGAGAGTGAACTAGAGAGGGAACTAGAGAGGGAACTAGAGAGGGAAAAGAGAGGGACTCCAGAGACTCCAGAGTATTATGGAAAATATTTCAGACATTAGGGTTGAGGTGGAGCTTCTTTGTTGCCCCAGAGTTTAACCCAAAGTGTCCCCTTGGCTGCCTCCAGGTGGCGCCATCACGCGGCCTCTGCAGGACGTCATGGTGGCCGAGTCTCAGACTGCGGCGCTGGAGTGTGAAGTCGCCAACGCCAACGCCGAGGGCAGGTGGCTGAAGGACGGCCAGCCCGTGGACTTCAACGAGAATGTGACGAGTGAGGTGAAGGGCGCCGTCAGACGCCTTGTCATCGCCATCACCAGACCGCAGGACGTCGGGGAGTACACCTACCAGGTGGCCAACTCCAAGACCACCGGCAACCTCCGCGTGGAGGGTAAGCACCGCCAAATTATCTGCTTGTATCTTTTAACCGCTGTAACTGTTAGTCAACTTTTTCGGCACTTTTTTTGTTGCCTTTTTCAGCGTTTTGTCGCCTTTTTAGACGTCTTTATAGTCGCCAATTTTAACGAATTTTTTTACGCCTTTTTGAGTATTTTCTGCGCCTTTTTTGTCGCCTTTTTGTGTCACTTTTTCCAACATTTTTTGTGCTGAAAAAGGCACCTTTTTTGTTGCCTCCCAGCCTGCTGTATTGAACGCTCCACCTATGTCAACACCTTCCCGTAATCAACGGCGCCGTCAGTACTGAGACCAGCGTAGCGCGGAGTGCAAGCGTAGGGTTCAGCAGAAACCCAACCTCTTCAAAAAACCCAATACAGCTAAATATCCAGCCCAATCAGAAGCCCAATATCCAGCCCAATATCCAGCCCAATATCCAGCCCAATCAGAAGCCCAATATCCAGCCCAATATCCAGCCCAATATCCAGCCCAATCAGAAGCCCAATATCCAGCCCAATATCCAGCCCAATCAGAAGCCCAATATCCAGCCCAATATCCAGCCCAATATCCAGCCTAATATCCAGCCCAATCAGAAGCCCAATATCCAGCCCAATATCCAGCCCAATCAGAAGCCCAATATCCAGCCCAATATCCAGCCCAATATCCAGCCCAATATCCAGCCCAATATCCAGCCCAATCAGAAGCCCAATATCCAGCCCAATATCCAGCCCAATATCCAGCCCAATCAGAAGCCCAATCAGAAGCTCAATATCCAGCCCAATATTCAGCCCAATATCCAGCCCAATATCCAGCCCAATATTCAGCCCAATCCTGGATTCAGTTCATCCCTGGTCTTTAGCTGCACAACTGGTGAGGGGTCTAAAAATACAGTTATGTTCTGTCTGGTAGAGGTGTGAATCTTTACTGATCTCCCGATTCGATCCGATTACGATTATCATGTCAGCGATTCGATTCAATTTGATTTTTCTCGATGCATCACAGTGCGTCAAATACATTTTTCTATTAAAGCCATATAGGATATGTAATTCATAGCTTTTCAAGCTTAAAAAATAAATTGGATGCATACAACTACAGCACTGAGCACATGGCACTTCCTGAATGTGCCAAACATACCAGAATATGTCAACAGAAAGGCTGTTAGGCAGACATTCAATTGTAAACAGAAATAACCGATTATGGCCCGGCCGATTATCGATGCAGCATTGTCCATGTCCACGATTCGATGAATCGATTATTTGATTAATTTCAACACCTCTACTGTCTTGTAGGGATGTCCCGATCAGGATTTTTTGCCCTCGAGTCCGAGTCATTTGATTTTGAGTATCTACCGATACCGAGTCCCGATCCGATACTTCTAGAATATATAAAAAAAGAATAAAGAAGAGCGAAAAACAGATCCAGGATGTTCTTTATTTCTTATTTAATTCACCTTATTTTAACATTCAACAACTCTGTTACCAAGCAGAGCTCTTCCTCTTCTGGGAGGCAGCTCCAACAATCAAGTCATAACAGACATTCTTCACTTTGGGACGTTAGAGCAACAGGAAATATAAAAAGTCTGATATAAGAACAAATAGCT
>CM042327.1:1506311-1508538 GCA_023566125.1 Zingel zingel
GTATCTTAAGTCTCTTTATATAGACCTTAGTGGTCCCCTAATACTGTATCTGAAGTATCTTTATATAGACCTTAGTGGTCCCCTAATACTGTATCTGAAGTCTCTTTTATATAGACCTTAGTGGTCCCTAATACTGTATCTGAAGTATCTTTATATAGACCTTAGTGGTCCCCTAATACTGTATCTGAAGTCTCTTTATATAGACCTTAGTGGTCCCCTAATACTGTATCTGAAGTCTCTTTATATAGACCTTAGTGGTCCCCTAATACTGTATCTGAAGTCTCTTTATATAGGCCTTAGTGGTCCCTAATACTGTATCTGAAGTCTCTTTATATAGGCCTTAGTGGTCCCTAATACTGTATCTGAAGTCTCTTTTATATAGGCCTTAGTGGTCCCCTAATACTGTATCTGAAGTCTCTTTATATAGGCCTTAGTGGTCCCCTAATACTGTATCTGAAGTCTCTTTATATAGGCCTTAGTGGTCCCTAATACTGTATCTGAAGTCTCTTTTATATAGACCTTAGTGGTCCCCTAATACTGTATCTGAAGTCTCTTTATATAGACCTCAGTGGTCCCCTAATACTGTATCTGAAGTCTCTTTATATAGACCTTAGTGGTCCCCTAATACTGTATCTGAAGTCTCTTTATATAGACCTTAGTGGTCCCCTAATAATAATTTTCATGCCATGGGACCTTTAATGACCTTCTCTTTGAGTGTATATCTAAGTATTAATGTCCGTCTCTTTGAGTATTAATGTCCGTCTCTCTGAGTGTATATCTCAGTATTAATGTCCGTCTCTGTTCCCCGTGCAGCGGTCCTGATCACGTCCATGCTGAAGGACCTGAACGCTCAGGAGCGAGACACCATTACCTTCGAGGTCACGGTGAACTACGAGGGCGTCACCTACAAGTGGCTGAAGAACGGCGTGGAGGTCAAGTCGTCCGACAGGTGTCAGGTCCGCAGCCGGCAGCTCACGCACTCGCTCACCATCCGGAACGTCCACTTCGGGGACGGAGGAGAGTACCAGTTCGTGGCCGGCTCCGCTGCCTCTGCCGCCAACCTGTTCGTGGAAGGTAACGGGAGTCCTACACGTTAAACCCAAAGACGTTAAGTTGATTTAACTCACAGGAAGAACTTCCAAACTGCTGCTGTTGAAGCGAGAAATCAACCCGTTAGAAAAAGCTTTTTATACCTTGTGCTTTTGACTTTTTTCAATGTTTTTAACGGATGTTTTTGGACCGTTTTTTTCGACGTATTTGAGGCAATTTTGCCCCTTTTTCAACATTTCAAAGTTGTTTTTTTTGCATTTTGTTCGATGTTTTGGTCCCATTTTTAGACGTTTGTTCAGTCACTTTTTTCGTGTTTTTGGCAGGGGTTTATTTCGACATATTTTCCCCCTTTTTCCAATGTTTTTATATATATATATATATATATATATATATATATATATATATATATACAGTGGGGCAAAAAAGTATTTAGTCAGCCACCAATTGTGCAAGTTCTCCCACTTAATAAGATGAGAGAGGCCTGTAATGTTCATCATAGGAACACTTCAACTATTAGAGACAACATGAGAAACAAAATCCAGAAAATCACATTTTTAATGAAGTTATTGGTAAATTATGGTGAAAATAAGTATTTGGTCACTAACAAAAGTTCATCTCAATACTTTGTTATATACCCTTTGTTGGCAGTGACAGAGGTCAAACGTTTTCTGTAAGTCTTCACAAGGTTTTCACACACTGTTGCTGGTATTTTGGCCCATTCCTCCATGCAGATCTCCTCTAGAGCAGTGATGTTTGGGGCTGTCGCTGGGCAACACGGACTTTCAACTCCCTCCAAAGTGTTTCTATGGGGTTGATATATATATATATATATATATATATATATATATATATATATATATATATATATCAGAAACACAATAACTTTTACGTGCTATTTCTGAACAGTTCAGGGGTGAAATAAGTTATAAGGAACACACTAACAAGTAATAATAAGTAATAAGAATACGTTAATAAGGAACACGCTAACAGAGGAACACGCTAACAGAGGAACACGCTAACAGAGGAACACGCTAACAGAGGAACACGCTAACAGAGGAACACACTAACAGAATACACACTAACAGAGGAACACTAACAGTTAATATTACAACTTCTTTCCTAAAAATATTACGCAGTTAGTGTGTGCTTTCCCTTCGTATTATTTCTGAGATGTTGG
>CM042327.1:1513738-1583738 GCA_023566125.1 Zingel zingel
CCTCCTGTCTCTCCTTTCTGTCTCTCCTTTCCCTCTTCTTTCTGTCTCTCCTTTCTGTCTCTCCTCCTGTCTCCTCCTGTCTCTCCTTTCCCTCTTCTTTCTGTCTCTCCTTTCTGTCTCTCCTCCTGTCTCTCCTTTCTGTCTCTCCTCATGTCTCTCCTTTCTGTCTCTCCTTACTTTCTGTCTCTCCTCCTGTCTCTTCTTTCTGTCTCTCCTCCTGTCTCTCCTTTCTGTCTCTCCTCCTGTCTCTTCTTTCTGTCTCTCCTCCTGTCTCTCCTTTCTGTCTCTCCTTCTGTCTCTCCTTACTTTCTGTCTCTCCTCCATTGTGTAAAGTGTAAAGGATCAACCAGTTGTGTCTCTGTGTGTGTGTGTGTGTGTGTGTGTGTGTGTGTGTGTGTGTGTGTGTGTGTGTGTGTGTGTGTGTGTGTGTGTGTGTGTGTGTGTGTGTGTGTGTGTGTGTGTGTTTCAGTGTCCGAGGTGGTCTCTCCCGACTCGTCTGCGACCGTTGCCCCCCCGGTGGTCATCTCGCCCATCGCCAGCGTCTCGGCCTGCGAGGGAGAACCGGCTCGCTTCCAGTGCCGCGTCCGCGGAGACGGTAAGACCACGCCACTCCTACGCCGCGCTGCTCCAGCCTCCCGTTGGCTTCCCATCGGACATGCAAACGTTTTCAATTTTTACTTTTTTCTGGGTCAAGATTTCAAAATAAAAGTTCTTTTGGTGACGTTTTGTCACTTTTTTCCGATGTTTTGCCCAATGTTTTGGTCACTTTTTTTTTTTTTTTTTTGACTTTTTGGTAATTTTTCATAAGTTTTTCCTAAAATATTTTTAGGAAAGAAGTCATAATATTTTAGGAAATAAAGACGAAATATTTTTAGAAATAAAGTCGTAATATTTTTAAAAGAAAAGTGGGAATATTTTGGGGAATTTCTGATGTTATTGTCAATTTATTTTGACCTCTTTTGGGGAGTGGGTTCTTTCATATTATTTTAGAAGGACAAATCTACCGCTGAATATGAAAAGGGGACATATGCACCGCAAAAAAGTCGTAATATTTTAATAAAAAGACAAAATATTTTAATAATAAAAAGACAAAATATTTAATAAAAAGAGTCGTAATATTTTAATTTAAAAAAATCGTAATATTTTAAGAAATAAAGTCGTAATATTTCATAAAAAAAGACAAAATATTTTAATGAAAAAAAGTCGTAATATTTTAAGAAAAAAAGACGAAATATTTTAATGAAAAAAGTCGTAATATTTTAATAAAAAAAAGACAAAATATTTAATAAAAAAAGTCGTAATATTTTAAGAAATAAAGTAGTAATATTTTATAAAAAAAGACAAAATATTTTAATGAAAAAAAGTCGTAATATTTTAAGAAAAAAAGTCGTAATATTTGAAGAAAAATAGACGAAAAAGTTTAAGAAATAAATATTTTTTAAAGAAAAGTGGGAATATTTTGGGAAATTTCCGATGTCGATTTTTCGAGTTATTTGAACCTCTTTTGGGGAGTGGGTCATTGATATTTTTAGTTGTGTTTTGGACCAACCCCTTCATGTCCAGATGTGAAGATCAGCTGGTTCCACAAGGAGAAGGAGATCAAGCAGTCGGACTTCTTCCGGATGTCTCAGTTTGACGACAGCTGCCAGCTGGAGATCTCCAGAGTTTACCCAGAGGACGCCGGCGAGTACAGCTGCGTGGCCACCAACAACGCTGGCAGGGTGTCCTGCTCCGCCACGCTCACTCTGGACGGTAAGTCTGGTAGTGTGTGTGTGTGTGTGTGTGTGTGTGTGTGTGTGTGTGTGTGTGTGTGTGTGTGTGTGTGTGTGTGTGTGTGTGTGTGTGTGTGTGTGTGTGTGTGTGTGTGTGTGTGTGTGTGTGTGTAATAGAGTGTGAGTGTAAAACAGCATTAATATCCCGCATATTCCATCGTATATTTTAAGAAAACGTGCCGCATAATCACGGATTTTTGCCCCCAACTATCTGAAGGACTGAATAATGCAGAGCAGGGTGTGACGTACGTTCTTCATGTTACGTCTGTCGCTGTCTGATGTACGGACTATTTGTTTGTGTCATATGTCTGATGTCCTGTCATGAAGGGCCTTGTGATTGTACTGCAAACCCAACTGCCCCACGGGGACGAGAAAGTTATACTACTACTACTAGTAGTACTACTAGTACTACTAGTACTAGTACTAGTACTACTAGTACTAGTACTAGTAGTACTACTAGTACTAGTACTACTATCAATGGAATTAAACACAAAGTCAATGAACGTGCTTCCTTTCAGGGCGAAAACATACCGCGGAAAGTCCCGCTGCGTCTCAGTGGCATGTCTCCACCAGCCTCGCCTCTTTAAAGAAACCGTCCTCTGGCCAAAAGCCCCTTTTCATCCAGCCAATCACGAGCTGCACGGTGCCCCACGGCGAGGTGGCCCGCTTCCACGCCTGCGTGTCCAGCATGCCGAAGCCGGACATCAGCTGGTTCCACAACCGGCAGCCGGTCCAGCCCACCAGGAACGTGGTGTTTCACTTCGACGAGGTGACCAACGCCGCCGTGCTCATCATCGTGGACGCTTTCCCCGAGCACGCGGGCCAGTACACCTGCCGCGCCGTTAACAGCACCGGAGAGGCAGAGTGCTCGGCCACCCTCGCCGTCACCCGGCAAGAAGACGGAGAAGAAGGTAACATCGGGATCTGTCGGCTGCAGCCAGGTCTCCCGTTTCCTCTTCCTGCGAGATTAATTCATTCCTCCTTATCGTCTACGGACAACACTCTTCAAGGGATGTCCCGAAACCAGGCCGCCAAATATAGACTCGGATCCATTTAAAGTCTGCTTTAAATACGCTTTAAATACGTTTCCTGTCGTGTCGACCAATTCAACTTTCAAAAACGTCTTTTTTTTGACACTTTTGTCCCTTTTTTTGGACGGTTGTGACTTTCCCGACGTTTTCGAAGCTTTCACGACATATTTTTATTTTTTTCGTCCCTTTATTTTACATTTTTGAAGCTTTTTCCCACATTTTTTGTCACTTTTTTTAACGTTCTTTTATATATACATATTTAAAAAAAAAATCAAAATGCTTTAAAATTGACTTAAACACCCAAATTCAATGAATGTAGTGACCTCATCTTTTATTTTCCTTGTGAAGAGCATTGAAAGGAACAATCCAGATTATTTTTTTGGGACAATTTGGTTGAAAGAAACCCGAATTTCTGATATACAAACTTTTTTGAAAATGTGTCAAATCGATTGGCTTCCACGTCAGAAGGTCCCCATTCAGTTATCGATTCTATTCGGGGTGTGACTCTTCACCGGTCTCGTGATCCAATTAGGATTATCCCGTCAACTATTCAAATCGATATCACGATGCATCGCCTCCTCAATATCGTATAACCTTCTCTTTTGGTTGTATCGGCTCTACAAGACACTTCCTTAATGTAGCGGAGTCTGAACACAGCTTTCAAAACGGCAAAAACTAAAAAAAAAGGGAGCGAGCGGAAAATCAACAAGTAACATCAGAGAAAAGAAAAAAAGACAAAATATTTTAATAAATTATGTTGTAATATTTTAAGAAATAAAGTTGTAATATTTTAAGAAACAAAGTCGTAATATTTTAAGAAATAAAGACGATATATTTTAAGAAAAAAAGTCGGAATATTTTAAGAAAAAAAGATGAAATATTTTAAGAAATAAAGTCGGAATATTTAAAGAAAAAAGACGGAATATTTTAAGAAATAAAGTCAGAATATTTTAAGAAAAAAATACGAAATATTTTAAGAAATAAAGTCGGAATATTTTAAGAAAAAAAGACGAAATATTTTAAGAAAAAAAGACGAAATATTTTAAGAAATAAAGTTGTAATATTTTAAGAAATAAACTCGAAATATTTTAAGAAATAAAGTCGGAATATTTTAAGAAAAAAAGACGAAATATTTTAAGAAAAAAAGACGAAATATTTGAAGAAATAAAGTTGTAATATTTTAAGAAAAAAAGTCATAATATTTGAAGAAATAAAGTCGGAATATTTTAAGAAAAAAAGACGAAATATTTTTTAAAGAAAAATGGGAATAGTTTAAAATAAATAATAATAAAATAAATAAGTGGGAATATTTCGGGAAATTTCCGATGTTATTGTCGAAGTTTTTTGTTGATTTTTCGAGTTATTTTAACCTCTTTTGGGCAGGAAGTAATCGATTATGGTCTGTCATGCAAAGTTCAACGCCCCCTAGAGTCTATATGAATCAGGTCATGAATCAATACCAGTTTATCTTGGATATAAAAGAGATTCTCAGAGAACTTCTTCTGTAAATTGTCCTCAGATATGTTCGATAATGCACCAGGTCAATGTTAACATTCTGGCGCCTGGGTAGCTCACCTGGTAGAGCGTGCGCCCATATATAGGGGGTGGGTTTGTCTCCGACCTGCAGCCCTTTGCTGCATGTCATTCCCCCTCTCTCCCCCCATTCAAGTCTAAGCTGCTATACAAATAACGGCCTAAAATGCCGAAAAAAGAATCTAAAAAAAAAAAAACCCCATTAAAGCTACAGTGCGTAGTTTCTGTCTCCCCCATGAGGAATTATAAGGAATGACAGCAACACTGTCGGCGCATCCACATGATACAAGCCTTCCGTGATCGCTCCCCCAAAGCCATATAAATAAATAAATATTTTCGGGACATCCCTCCTCCAGACTTGACTAACCTCACGAGTTTGTTTGAAGCCTGGGATTATCACCTCCACCTTCCTCATCACTCCCCACAGGAACCAACTCCTCCGTCCTCACCCTCCTCTCCTCTCCTCTCCTCTCCCGTTCAGCTCCGTGAAAACTCTGGAAAATGCATGAGACTCACATGTATAACTTCCTCTGTTGTTCCTCCATCCTCCAGGACACTCAAACCCTTCTCTGTGTGATTCCTGTTATTACATGTCTGTGTTACTTCTGTTGTTGCGATCCTTCATCTTGTTTCTTACAGATGTGCGTTTGCATTGTTTGATTTCTCACTTCAATGTCTTTCATTCATTTTAATTGCAGTACATTACATTACCACGTTTGCACCGTCGCCTCCCACAACTAAATTTCTCTCTTAACATCTAGTTGTACTACGACCTAAAAGCAAAGGTTATGAAAGTATCATATGTACAGAACAATGGTACCTTTAGCAAAATTATGATATGCATAAATGGAAGAATAGTCTAGAGAAATACAGATTAAAACCCAGGATGAGTCACAGACTTCGGGGCTCGAATGGATTTGCTTTATGTGTTCGGCTCCACTCATTTTGCTACGTCAACTCATCGCTCTTAAGGCGCTGACACACCAACCTGATTATCGGCCTTCAAGCTTTAACTCTCGCCAAAATGCAACCTAGGGTCTTTTTGTGAATGTCACAAAAGTCAAACTCGTTTAAAAGCATATTTAGGACGGAATTAAGGTGTAGAGCCCCTGGTTATAGTATATATCTTGGTCACCGGTGGAGTTAAGGTGTAGAGCCCCTGGTTATAGTATATATCTTGGTCACCGGTGGAGTTAAGGTGTAGAGTCCCTGGTTATAGTATATATCTTGGTCACCGGTGGAGTTAAGGCGTAGAGCCCCTGGTTATAGTATATATCTTGGTCACCGGTGGAGTTAAGGCGTAGAGCCCCTGGTTATAGTATATATCTTGGTCTCCGGTGGAGTTAAGGCGTAGAGCCCCTGGTTATAGTATATATCTTGGTCACCGGTGGAGTTAAGGCGTAGAGCCCCTGGTTATAGTATATATCTTGGTCACCGGTGGAGTTAAGGCGTAGAGCCCCTGGTTATAGTATATATCTTGGTCACCGGTGGAGTTAAGGCGTAGAGCCCCTGGTTATAGTATATATCTTGGTCACCGGTGGAGTTAAGGCGTAGAGCCCCTGGTTATAGTATATATCTTGGTCACCGGTGGAGTTAAGGTGTAGAGCCCCTGGTTATAGTATATATCTTGGTCACCGGTGGAGTTAAGGTGTAGAGCCCCTGGTTATAGTATATATCTTGGTCACCGGTGGAGTTAAGGTGTAGAGACCCTGGTTATAGTATATATCTTGGTCACCGGTGGAGTTAAGGTGTAGAGCCCCTGGTTATAGTGTATATCTTGGTCACCGGTGGAGTTAAGGTGTAGAGCCCCTGGTTATAGTATATATCTTGGTCACCGGTGGAGTTAAGGTGTAGAGCCCCTGGTTATAGTATATATCTTGGTCACCGGTGGAGTTAAGGTGTAGAGCCCCTGGTTATAGTATATATCTTGGTCACCGGTGGAGTTAAGGTGTAGAGCCCCTGGTTATAGTATATATCTTGGTCACCGGTGGAGTTAAGGTGTAGAGCCCCTGGTTATAGTATATATCTTGGTCACCGGTGGAGTTAAGGTGTAGAGCCCCTGGTGATACTTGGAGCAAAGTCTCATGTTGTGTCGAGCCTTCTTAGTGTTTAAAAATAGCTATTTTGAGGCTAGCATCAAAGTGCCGCTAGCACTCACATTCAAAAGGCCATTTGACCCAAAAGCAAGAATATGGTCAATCTTAAAAGTGGCGCTTCCGTCCTAAATATGCTTTTAAGTGAGTTTGACTCGGGTACATTCACAAAAACACCCTAGGTTGCATTTTGGCGAGAGTTATGCTTTCATTTTGGCTGATTTGACTTGTTGAATCGGCCAGTGGGCAGTCGGACTCAAAACGCTTACCGGAAATGACGAGCGGGACGAACGCCTCTGAAAATCTTTCAAACTGACCTTTGTCGATCAAAAAAACAGACAGATTCAGCAACTGCACGGCCTATTTCTCGCTTAAAATGTTGTCAGAAACACGTTTTGGTGAACTATTTTTGTAAAATACGAGATTGTATTCCAAACAAGCCGCCATTATGGTTGGCTTTGAAATTCGGGAGAAGCCAGACCCACGTGACGTGTTCGTCACTTCCAGTTTTAATTTTTTGGGCGACAATACAGATTAGTGCCGCCTGCTGTTATGAAGACGTATTACGTGTCGCGCACGTGCTGAATGTACGCTCAAGTGGGCGTCTCTTCGGTGAGTTCTGAGGCAACTTTTGGACCATTGGGACCCGACTGATCAGTCCGACTGGCTTTTCTGCCGACGGTCGGCCGTCTGGTTGGTGTGTCAGAGCCTTTAAGTGAAAATGCAAACCTGTCGTACAAACCTGTGTAATGCATTATCACTGCGTGTGTCATAAGAAAGAAAATTCATTCTTTATTAAAAGCATTTTGCAAGGATAGCTCAAATTTCCTGAAGTATTGGATCATCTTTGATGGAGCCAAAACACAGAAGGTGAATATGTTAAGAGTCCAGCAATGAATAACTGAGCGAGGTGTGAATCCAGTTCCTCGTTATGGGAATGAATGTGTGAAGGAAAGAGTTTGAAGGCCCTTCCTGGATCTCTCCTGCACGCAATCAATGTATTCATGTCATCTCTTTCCTTCGCAGTGACTCATGTGAGAGAGCAGATCGAAGCCAAGATCGAGCAAGAAGTCAAAGGTAAGGTCACCGAGTGTAAAAACAAACAAATGATCACACAGAAGAATTCGGCACGGTGAAAAAAGGGACAGTTTAACCAGCTTTTATGTTTGATTTGATTAATGTTTCACCTTTCAAAAGCAGTCTGTCAGCAGGTAACTTTGATGCAAGCTTTGACTCGTTGAAGGTGGAGAAGCTGTTGAGAAAGTTTAGAAAACAACAGATGTGTGGGTGTGCATGTTTCATTCAAAAAAAGATGTGGATTATAGTTGACCTGCATCCACAGACTGCTTTTATAGTTTGTAAATATGTTGTGATGTTGAACTGTCCCTTTAATAAGAAGTGATATTTGAATTTCCAAGGTAGCATGTCATCATTAAAGGTGCTGTAGGTAGGATTGTGAAGATCCAGGACTTAGCCAAAAAAAAAATTGAACATCAACAACTTCTCAGTCCCCCCCCCCCCCCCCTTTCTGCTAAAGCTCCAAACGGTCTCCTAAGCCCCTCCCCCCACAAGGGAGAATGAATGCGTGTGCATGAGCAGTGATTGACACGCAGTTAGACACCCCCTCTGGCCCTGATTGGTGCATCTGAACAGTTAGACACCCCCCCTTGGCCCTGATTGGTGCATCTGAACAGTTAGACACCCCCCCTGACCCTGATTGGTGCATCTGAACAGGGAGCTGTGGATTTTTGCAAATCTCACTCCAGGCTGTAGGTGGAGCCAGAGGAGCCAGATTTTTAAATGACCAGCTTCCTGTAGTTCTCCTGGAACATAGGGTCAGTTTCAGCAGATATGACAGAAAGTTACTGTTATAAGTCTTACCTACTGCACCTTTAAGTGTCTTGTTAAAAGAAATTCCTACGGTCTGTATTATTCTCCATGCTCTTGTTCTGATCATATTTCATGGTTTCCCCCAGGCAGCACTGATAAAAAAACCTTGCTTGTACCAGTTTTTGACACGGTTTGCATCCGAAAGTTCAATTTCATTTTTTGGCATGAAGGTTTTCTTCTGATCTTTTCCCAGAAAAGGCGCAGGATGTGTATCTTTTAAAGCTTCCGGATATGAAATGCCCTTTAAAAGATATGGAGGTTCACTGCATCTGGAACTGATACCTTCTCCTCCTGCAAAATATTTCTTAGCCTGGCTTGCAGATAGTGGGATGTCATTCCTGTGGTTTGCACTAAATAACACCAGTAAACTATATTAGTTCGAATAAACGCCTTCTCACCCAATTGTACAGCTTCATTTGTTTTGGAATACGAGATATGTTTTGGAGAGCTTTTCCTCTTAAGTTTTAAGGATTAGAAAGGGCGTTTATTCTCCTGTCTGCAAGTCAGGTAAGGGATATTCTAGTGTACAGCCAAAGCAATTATCAATAAAATAAAACAGGCGAATGTAAGCAGCCCATCTGGGAAACATTATGCTTTTTTTAATGATAATAAAATAATTTATGTTTTGAAGAAATTTCCACAGACGAAGGATCAAAACTTCCTGAAGGTTTCTAATAAAAAGAACCAAGTCTTGCGTTTATTCGAACAAATATGGTGAGTGAAATTATTTCTTATGGCATTGTGACTCCCAGCATGCATTTAATATTTCCATTAATGATTCATTCAAATCCTTTTCTCTCTTGTTTTTAACCCCTGGACGTTGTGTTGTGCTGACCGTTGTCCGTTTCTGTTCACAGAGCTGTTTTATCACGAAAGCAAAGAAGGAACGGCGCAAAGCAGCGCAGCAGAACTCACCGGCACTCGCCAGCTGAGAGGAGCCTTCTCCGACACCGAGGACTTCCCCGATCACGGCCTGGTGTCGGCCAATCGCTGCTCCAGCAGAACCTCGTCCATCAGCTCGTGGACGGAGAACATCAAGCCTTCTTTCACCAAGAAACTAAAGTTCCAATCAGTTCTCGAAGGAGAAGCAGTGGAGTTAAAGTGTAAACTGGTTGCATGTCCTCAACCAACTATCCTTTGGTTTCATAACAATAAATCTATTCCTAAAGAGCGTAGACGTAGGATGTGTACAGATAGCAAGATGCACATGCACACTACCAGTCTGGTTATCGATTGTATCAAAGAGAAGGACTCGGGCAGTTATAAAGTCATGGCGATAAACACGGAGGGTTCTGCCGAGTCCACAGCATCACTTTTGGTGTCACTGAGGGAAGAGCAGTCCGCTAACTACCTGGGCTTTGTTAAACGCTCTGCTAAAGCCCACGAAAGCATAGACACCATGGCGGAGCAGAGGAAAGAGAGGAAGTTTAGGGTCGACCTCAGGTGTGTTGGTTCCCCGTTTGACAAGATGTCCAAAGTTCATCAAGGAAGATCTCGATCTAAGAACTCTTTGGTGCGTACTGTTTACTTCAGGGCCGATTCCCATGCGAAAGAAAAAGAGACAGAGAAAGAGTCCAAACGTTTGGAGACTGCCTCTGAGCGTGCCCCATCCCCTCCCGCCATGTTCGACAGGTCCGAGCGCTTTAACGACAGATTCAGTGATATCTACTGCGACCGGCGCACCGGTGGAAGGTTCAGTGACAAGTTTAGCGACAGGTGCAGCGACAGATACAGCGATAGGTTCAGTGACACTGAGAGCCTTCACAACGAGGTAAGGACAAAACTTACCACACTCCAAAAAGCTGTCAAACAGAAGAAGAGGCTTTCTATCTCCACCATGTCGTCCTCTGAGTTTGAGTCAGAATCAGTTGCCAGCGAGTCGAGCTATGCCGAATATGTAGAGAGGCTCAGGGTCAAGCCTGCCTCTTTGCCCGATGTCCAGCAATTCAATCAACCCTTCGATTTGGGGGAGAGTCATCGAGAGTTTCAAGGTAAAAGCTCAACGAGGGAGCACTCTCAGCGTCGTATGAGGCATTCATTTGAGCCTCAGTCCAGAACCAGGGCCATTCAGATCATGAGAGGCGATTTGGTTGATGCAGTGGTGCCACAGACAGAAAGGAAATCAGGTGAAATGTATTCGGAGACCCTGGGGGATAAAAAGGTTGAAATTTCCGTTGAGTCTCGGGCAGATGCTAGAATCAACCAAATGGTAAGTGAACGTCACAGTGTGCTCGCTGACCAAAACGTGGAGTCTACAAAGGCGGGGGACGGGCTGCGTCACCCTGAAGTCCCGTACTCTGAAACATTAGCATACCCTGAAACTGCAACGTACACTGAAAGCAGGGACTCTGGTCAAATTAGGCCTGCTCATGGGAACGTCAGGGAGAAGTTAACATCAGAAGACATGGCAACAACAGAAACCAATGCTTCATTTGAAGAGAGTGAAGGCAAGTCTTTGAGGGCTCAGTATGAGAAAAGCATTGATGCTGAACGAATACAGTGTGAGGAAAAACTTCTTGCCTTGCGAATCAGGAAATGGCAGCAAGGAAGTAGGATGTCAGAAGAGGAGACATTTCACCCTGAAACTGAGCTGCCCATGCCAGCAGATATGCGGTCCATGGAGCCTGTGGAGCAGGAAGTGATGGAGGAAAGAGCAACTGCAGAAACTGAGGCCATGCTTTCATCTTTCCATAAATCACCTAGAATGAAAGCAAGGTTGGTAGATCCTGAAGGTGCAAGGGTGTCAACACCCAAATCACCTCAAGTAAAAGCCAGAGGAGAAGAAATGAAAATGTCCGCCTCCTTGCTTAAAACGTCAGCCACAGTGGAAGCCAAATTAGAAGAAATTAAAGTTGAGCCACCACAAACATCCCACATAATAAAAGCTAGAGGAGCAGAAGTGGAAGTGGAGTATTCACCTAGAACAAAAGCCAGGGAAGAGGACAGACTGGGAAAGTCACCCAGGCTAAGGCAGTCTACCAAAGAGAGGTTCCTTAGTGAAGCTGTAACACCAGAAACAGTAGTGCAACACCAAGAGGAGTGTGAAGGGGAGTCTTTGAGGGATCAGTATGAGAAGACCCTGGAAGCTGAACGGATGCAGTGTGAGGAAACACTTCTTGCCTTGCGAATCAGGAAATGGCAGCAAGGAAGTAGGATGTTAGAAGAGGAGACATTTCACCCTGAAACTGAGCTGCCCATGCCAGCAGAGTTGCAGTCCATGGAGCCTGTGGAGCAGGAAGTGATGGAGGAAAGAGCAACTGCAGAAACTGAGGCCATGCCTTCATCTTTCCATAAATCACCCAGAATGAAAGCAAGGTTGGTAGATCCTGAAGGTGCAAGGGTGTCAACACCCAAATCACCTCAAGTAAAAGCCAGAGGAGAAGAAATGAAAATGTCCGCCTCCTTGCTTAAAACGTCAGCCACAGTGGAAGCCAAATTAGAAGAAATTAAAGTTGAGCCACCACAAACATCCCCCATAATAAAAGCTAGAGGAGCAGAAGTGGAAGTGGAGTATTCACCTAGAACAAAAGCCAGGGAAGAGGACAGACTGGGAAAGTCACCCAGGCTAAGGCAGTCTACCAAAGAGAGGTTCCTTAGTGAAGCTGTAACACCAGAAACAGTAGTGCAACACCAAGAGGAGTGTGAAGGGGAGTCTTTGAGGGATCAGTATGAGAAGACCCTGGAAGCTGAACGGATGCAGTGTGAGGAAAAACTCCTGGCCCTGCGGATCAGGAAATGGCAGCATGGTATGCGAATGTCAGAAGAGGAGGAAACTGATCTGCCTTTGCCGACAGAGACAGGGTACATTGAGCCTGAGGGGCACATTTGCACCCAGCAGGAAGTGGTGGAGAAAAGGGTAGCTGTAGACCATGCTACCATTTCAACACCAAAGTCACCTAAAGTAAAAGGTAGAGTCAAAGAGGGTGAAACATCTGTCCTTTTGCCTAAGCCCAGAACAAAAGCCAGACCAGAAGATTTGGAAACTGAAGCATTACTCACGCTGGCACAAAAATCCCCCAGACTAAAAGCAAGAGCAGCAGAAGTGGAAGCGGAGTCATCGCCTAGAGCAAAAGCCAGAGCAGAAAAGATGTTGTTTGAGAAGACAGGAGAAGAGCGTGAGCTCCAGCTGTCAAGGGAGAACCTCTCCGAGCTGAAGAATGAAAGTGAGAAGTTTGTCAGTGAAGAGGAGGCCTTGACTCAGCGGATCATGAAATGGCAACAAAATGTTCAGATGGAACAAGAGCAAGCTGTGAAGCCGGAGTCCGAATGGGTAGAGGGTTACTCCCAGATCCGGGCAGAGAAAACCACAGCGGTTGGATTACATGTTGCAGAGGTGTCTGCTTTGGAATCGCAACCTGAAGTGGTCCGCAGCAAGAAGACTTCACCGGGAAAGAACGCGAAAGAGAAGTTTTTTTTGAGCGAGTCGGTTCCTGCTGGTTTCCAAGATCAGCAGGGTGGTAGCCTGCAGTGGCCGCCTGCTGGCGAGCTTCCAACAGAGGGCCGTGAGACCAGGTTGCAGAGGGATAGTGAGTACTTTGTAAGCGAGGAGGAAGCACTAGCTCAGCGCATCCTGAAATGGCAACAAGATGTTGTCGAACAAGATGAAGTAGCTGAACTGGAGTCTGAGTGGGCTTTGGGTAATCAATCAATCAAACAGCCTGGCTCGGGGTTGCTGTTTGAGTCCCAAGTTCCAGCATTTGATATTGAACTTCATCGTGGTGGCATTTCGCACGAAACCCATCCCAGTGAGCTTCCAACTCTTGCTCGTGGAGCCATATCAACAGAAAAACCTTCACCTCTTCAACATGCCGCTGGGTACGAACCATCTCCTCCTTGTGAGCCTTCTTCGATTACAAGGCATTCTCCTACACATGCTGGTTTACCACACAATCTGGAAAGAGAGGCTGAGAGGAGACAGAGCAGGGAGGAATATGCAATGGCTGCAGATGAATCCAGCTACCAACGCTTCCAGTCAGACGTAAGAGAGGAGAGAGGGACGAGAGAGGAGATGGGACCAACCAGAGCGCGCAGCGAATGGAAACAACAGAAGGATTTTGCAGGTATGAGGAGAGAGGAAATAAGCGGAGATCCAAAAAGGTCAAAACAGGAGGGTGAAATGAGTGCAGAAAGCCTTGAACTCGGAGCTATAAAAAAGGATGAAAGGAGAGCCCGAGAGGAGTCAAATTTGAGAGGAGTTTACAAAACTCAAGAGTCGAATAGGATGAAACAAGGGGATACAAGTGCTGGAGGCTCCCGTCCACTATTCGTGAAGGAAATATCGTCAGTCAAAGCAAAAATCGGTGAGATGTCAGAGTTTACCTGCCAATTCCAGGGTGACCCTGTACCCACAGTCACTTGGCTCAAAGATGGCCACCCAATAGCCGACAACCCTGACTATGATATCATGAGCAAACCTAACAAATCAAAGCTCACTGTCTTCTATCCAACAACAGACCACAAGGGGACATATGACTGTGTCATAACCAATAAAAACGGCAAATCCATCTGCAGCGGCACTCTTGAGATCTCAGACAAAAAAGTGGCGAGAAAGTCGGCGGCCGCACAGAAGGTGGTAGTTACAGAGGAGCTAGAGAAGGGTGAGGAAAACCAGGAGAGTGCGATGGAAGCAGAACTTAAGACCTACATGGATTCAGGAAAGGCAACACTACAGGTGCCTCAGGCGGTGATCCACAGACGTCTCTGCTCGGATGAATCTTTGGGCTCCTCAGCTGTAGAAATCAGAATTACCGCTGCCACTCCTCTCCCTGACATGACAGAGGAAATCAGTGAGGAAAAACCTCAAGCTTTTACAGAGAAAACCTCAGATGTGCCGGGCGATGAAGGGGCCTCTCAGACTGTCAAACACAAATTTACTTTCTCCTTTGATGTGGTTGGTGAAGCTCCTCATGTGGCCAGCGAATTAGTGAATATCTCCTGTTCTGAGGGCAACACTGCTGTGTTGGAGTCTGTAATCACAGGTGAACTTGCCCCAGATATCGCATGGTATCGTGACGACGTTTGCCTCGACATCACGGCTGGAAAATACAGTAGTGAGGTGGATGATAAAGTGTACAGGCTCTATATTCACAGTTTTACAGACACCGATGCTGGGCTGTACAAATGTGTTGCTAGAAATAAGATGGGCGAGGTCACAAGCATCTCTGATGTGTCATTTCAAGTTGCAGAGCCTGTGCAATTTTCAGAGGGTGGCAGTTTTTCCGAGGATGTCAAGAAACCTGCCGTATTCCACAATGCTGCCATCACTCACACTGAGGACAGTATCAGTAAGATGAAAGATACACATCTGAGTTCACAAGCTGCATCAGGCGTAGCCAAAGCCCCAAAATCTAGACCCAGTGTCTCAAGAGAGCCTCCGACTGTATCCGGATGTGGTCTGTCGGCTTCTGCCGCTGTGATAAAGGTTTCTCAGATTAAACAAGCTTTTGAGTCAGACTCTGCAGTTGCATTACTGCCGCCCCCCTCTCCAGAGGAGCAGAGAATGGAAACACTTTTCCCTGAGGAGTTTATTCCTGCGGTGGCCATTTCCCTTGACCAGCAGGAACAAGTAATTGAACCTGGACTCCATGCAGAAGGTGGTGTAAGCGTTGCTGTTGCTGCAAAAGGAAATCCAGGTTCTCCCAAAGATGTTCATGAAAGAGCAGAACCAGATTTCACTCAAAGGATTCCTGCTTCAGAAAAATCTGTTTCCCTTCAAAACCCTGTAGCACCCAAATCTGTCTTTTCCAAGACCTCCCAGCCCATCTCCTTTCCGGAGGAAGGCCGTGAGATCTCTAGTGATGTTGAAGAGGGAGCAGTTTCAACAGAAAGCCACGGTGTACTTAAACAGTTTGTGGAGGAAGTGCAAGAGTCTCCAAACCTGGTGAGGCCTAAAGCACAGAAACCTGCTCAAATGCCGCGACAAATGGAGACATGTGAAGTAGAAACGGTGAGGGAGGACACTGTGCATACATTTGACAGAACTAGTAGCTTTATCCCTTTCCAATCTGAAAAGGTCCCGGCAGTAAAACGATCCGTCAGAACTTCAGCTCCAGCTGAAGAAGCTGGTAAGCCTAAAATAACTTCTGAATCTCTCAAACAAAGACAAAGTGCAGCTGCAGGGTCTTCCTCTATTCAAAGCGAGGCAGAAGTTGAAGGTATGCTACTTGCTGGTGAGGAGCTGATTTCAATTCCAGAGCCATCGATGGACAGTGGTGTCTTCCTAAGTATGCCGGAGTCCCAGGCCGATGTGACAGAAGTAGCAGAGGAAATAGCTGGTGATGTAGTTGAGCCTCATGCACAAATAAAGGGTGAAGATGAGAGCATTGATTACTTTGAGCCAGAACCTAAACCACTTACGGTCAAGCCTAAAGTAGACCGCAAAATGAAACCACTTCTTCCTGATGATGCTGCTGAGGAACCTCAAAGCTTGGCTGCATCTTTACAGGAAAGAGGAAGTTTGCACAAGGCCCCAGAAGCTGAAGCTGGAGGAGCAGCAGCAGCAGCTGTTGGCTCCATGGAGGAAGAGGAGGTCACTTTTGGTGCTGTTTATGACTATTACAACCCTCCAACAGACTGGGGAAGACCTCTGTCCCCTGAGTCGGAGATGTCAATAGAGATTGGCAGCACTGTGAGCGAAGAGCTAGCCGAGGTAGCCGAGCGGTTTTACACCCCAGGCTCGTCTACCGAGGTCTCGCAGCCGATTGCAGAGTCCTTCCAGACTCCCAAGTCTCACATGTCCTTCCATACTCCAAGTTCTGATTCACCTGGTGGGTTTATGACCCCTCAGGAATACCCCTTCTCCCCTGTAGAGCATAAGCGACCCTCGACAGGAGGCTCCAGCGAGATGTTCTTCTCACCAGTTCAGTTCTTGACTTCTCCTGGTGACGAGGGCATTGAAACAACACCTCCTGGAATCAATGTGGACGAGAATCGATACCTTACCAAGGGAATAGGCCTGGCGACTCTTCAGGAGAAAGTGCAGGGGATCCCTCCTGCTTTCCTCAAACCTCTCATTAGGAAAAGAGTGTTTGAAAATGACTCGCTAACGTTTTACGCTGAGGTGTTTGGCCTCCCTTCCCCAGAGGTGAAATGGTTCTGCAACAAAACCCAACTGGTAGCAGACGAGAGAGTTAAAATGGAGAGAGATGGCGATAGCATATCACTAAAAATTCACAATGTCACAAAAGCCGACCAGGGAGAATATATTTGCGAGGCTGTGAACTATGTTGGGGAAGCCAGAAGTGTTGCTTTAGTGGGAGTTGTATCACAGGAAGTGAGGTTCATGCCTGCACCTCCTGCTGTCACCCATCAGCACGTGATGGAGTTTGATGTGGAGGAGGATGACTCGTCTCGTTCTCCCTCACCTCAGGAGATTCTGCTCGAAGTAGAATTGGATGAAAACGAGGTGAAAGAATTTGAGAGACAAGTTAAGATCATCACTATTCCTGAGTACACAGCCGACAACAAAAGCATGATCATATCTTTGGATGTTTTACCGAGTATTTATGAGGAGGGAGCTGTGGACTTTGTCACCCAGGAGCATGATGATTTAAAAATAGCTTTCGAGGTCACTGAGATGCCTCCAAGGTTCATCAATCCCATCTGTGACATGGAAACCCCAGAGGGTACCACTGTCATGTTTGAGTGCTCACTGATGGGAATCCCATCTCCCATCGTGTCCTGGTTCAAAGGTGACAAAAAGATTCCTCACAATAACAAAAAATACTTGCACTCATCCGATGGAGACAACCACTTCCTGAAGATCTGTAAAGTCACAACACAGGATAGCGGCGTGTATACCTGCAGGGCTATTAACATTGTCGGGGAGACTTTGTGTAGGGCTTGTCTGGTGGTGTTAAACGCCAAGGCTTTCTCAGGGAAGACCAGAGGCAGGGAGTTGACAGCCGTGTCTCTTGGAAGCGCCAAAGTCCAGCCGCAGAAGTTCGACATGGTGGTCGGCAACACGTCTTTTGACAGCGAGCAGGTGTCCGAAATTGAGCTTGAGTTTGAGTTTGAGCAAGATGCAGATGAGTCGCAGCGGGCAGTCAGGCTGGTGGCCAAGACTGACAGCGAAATGAGCGAACAGGGAGAGAAGTACGTTAGCATTAACTTTGATGTATTTGCTGAACCAGCAAAGGATGACAAGATAGAGTTCAAAGGGAAGTCCTCTGATATGTGTAGCTTTCAGTTCCAGGTGACTGAGTCGCCACCTAAATGCGTCATCCCGTTGACTAACGTTACAGCAGCGTTAGGGACGCCAGTTATCCTCCAGTGTCTGGTTAACGGTAAGCCAAACCCCACCGCTGAGTGGTATAAAGATGAAGTCCGAGTCACAGGCGGCAGGTGTATAATCCAGGAGAAAACTGCAGGCCATTTTAATCTGCTCATTACTAACGTGACCCAGAGTGATGCTGGCGAGTACAAGTGCATAATTCAAAACACAGCCGGGTGCGTTGAAACTTCTGCGCTGCTAAAGGTGTTTTAGAGGTTTAAGGGGCTGGTTGTCCAGATAAATTTACCCTCCAAATTCTTGAGTTGTATAATTCTTGACTACTTCATGGTTGTTTTAGCTGCAATGATCGATTATGTCGCGTCAATTATTCTCTGGATTATTTTCTGGATGAATGGATTAGTTGTTTGGTCTCTAAAATGTCAGAAAATTGTGAAAAATATAGATTAGTGTTTCCCAAAAAGCCCAAAATGATGTCCTCAACTGTCTTGTTTTGTCCACAACTCAAAGATCTTCAGTTTCCTGTCCCAGAGGAGAGAAGAAACTAGAAAATATTCACATTTAACAAGCTGACATCACACAAGTTTACCTGTTTTATCATAACAAAATGACTCAAACTGATTAATTTAATAGTTGACGACTAATCGATTAATCTTTGCAGCTCTAGTTGTTTTCACGTTGTATTTAAGATTAAGACTTGGCCAACCAGCCCGTATGTACGTAGTCATGTGGGGGAAACAGTCCGTGAATGTTTGTCAGTCATGAAAAATGTTAGCCTGGAAATCCAGACCCAAACCCGAAAGATTAAGGGTCTGGCATTGAGTAATGAAAATGGCCCAACTCGAGGGGCGGCACCAAGCATGCATTTGAAAATCTCACTGCACGCAATTGGATAACACTACGACCAATCACAACAATACACGGGGTGACGTATCCAGAGCCCCATACGCTTAGCTACCAGCAGAGCTAACTGGTAGATTAGACTCTTAGCTACCAGAGGAGCTAACTGGTAGATTAGACTCTTAGCTACCAGAGGAGCTAACTGGTAGATTAGACTCTTAGCTACCAGAGGAGCTAACTGGTAGATTAGACTCTTAGCTACCAGAGGAGCTAACTGGTAGATTAAACGCTTAGCTACCAGAGGAGCTAAGTGGTAGATTAAACTGTCGTCATCTGTTTCGCCCGCCTCTGGCCCGCCTATATCAGATACAGTGATGTGATTGGTGCAGCTCGGCTACAAGGGCATAGTTAATGAGCATCATTACTGAATGCCAGAGTGACTCGCTGAGCAAATTACAATTGTGCTCTCGTGAGAACTCTGGATTTCCAGGGTAGAAAAATGTATCTTGGGGGAAAAAGTGGTTGAATAATATCAACAGATAAATCAGCTGATACTTTGGTCTTTATTTATTGTAAGTTGTGTAAACGGTTGTTTTATTTCAATTTGTGGTTGAGAAATCTGGGTTTATGTTTGCTTTTGTTCTGGTAACACTTTAAATGTGAGCTGCTTTGAGATGTAAAGATGGCGTTATGAAGTAATGTCTTTACAGCTCTCAAACTACATTGGTTGGGTTTTATTCAAAGTCGAGCGGTGTCACTACCCGATGTGAGTCGAGCGCAGATGTGAGTTGCGTGTGCGTCACTTTGCGACAAGTAGCCTACAAGAACCTGCTAACGAGAGACTTCTGTAGCCTAAAAGAACCTGCTAACGAGAGACTTCTGTAGCCTACAAGAACCTGCTAACGAGAGACTTCTGTAGCCTACAAGAACCTGCTAACCAGAGACTTCTATAGCCTAAAAGAACCTGCTAACGAGAGACTTATGTAGCCTACAAGAACCTGCTAATGAGAGACTTCTGTAGCCTAAAAGATCCTGCTAACGAGAGACCTCTGTAGCCTAAAAGAACCTGCTAACGAGAGACTTCTGTAATGTCAATACAATAAAAATGGACCTACTTAACAAAGTTGGTTCATTGCTGGCTACAAGTTAGCAATCAGACACAACAAAGTCACTGGAATGGCGTTTTGAGCTAACGTTAGCAATCAAACAATCATAGATAGCGAAAACCTTTTTGAAATGATTTGCATCTTCTGTTATTGTTTGTAAAAAGAAAAGTTTATTATTTTATGGATTTCACAAATTTCAGTATGACACGTTATGCCGTAAACCGTTTAAATCTGAGCATGTGCAACTCACATGTGCACTTGGGTAGTGACAGCAGCTCAAAGAAAGATGTCATCGGTCTGTTTTTCAAAATTGTGCTGTTCACATCAGGGAATATTAGGCATGTGTGTAAACCAAACATCTCATATACACAAAACCTTCACAGAAATACACATCATTGGCATTTTGAAATATTTATGACAGTGTTTGTAAGAAGCTACAAAGCCAAAGTTAAGAAGCAGATCTAAAAAAAAAAACTAAAAAAAAAATAGGAATAGGAAATTAAACATGAGAACTCAATACAGTGCACGTAATGTAATGTAAATCAGGATATACTTAAAAATATTGTTTTAAAAGGTTCAGGCAAACTTGTCAGCATGGTGAGATCCCTGCATAGTTTTGGTTTGACCAGAAATCAGTACTTATTATCAGTTAAAATGTGAAATAACAAATATTTAGTAGTGAAAACTACATGCCATGTAGAAACTGGGTGTTTTAAAAAGAAACGTGCATTTTAGGGATGCACCGAATCCAGATTTTTGGGGTTTCGGACGAATCCTGAATCCATTGGTTGAGATTGTGCTGAGTCATCCTCCCATCCTCAGTCCATGAACTCAGTCAACACATTAATGAAGTCAGCAGGGACTGTCCTTCCTTTGCCGTACCTGAAGTTGCTGCATTCTGGCTGCTGTCTGTAGATTCCTTCATCACAACTCGTATTCTTCCAGATGTTTGATACCAGATGTTGTAACAGCGGTGATGTTGTGTATTGTTTAGGGTCCTCGCCACCACCAGACTAATCAGCATTGCAGATTGAACATGTAGCTGGACTTGAATGGGCTTCTTTTGACTGAAAGTGCTGCCAAACAACACTTTTTCTGCTCACCAGTTCCATTTCCACTTCCTCACAGCCTGTTGCATTGAACGCTCCACCTACGTTAACACCTTCCTGTAATCAACGGCGCCGTCATTACGGCGACCAGCGTAGCGCGCGTAAATTGTAAGGTTCGGCAGAAACCCAACCCCCTCAAAAAGCCCAATCAGAAGCCCAATATCCAGCCAATATCCAGCCCAATATCCAGCCCAATATCCAGCCCAATATCCAGCCCAATATCCAGCCCAATATCCAGCCCAATATCCAGCCAATATCCAGCCCAATATCCAGCCAATATTCAGCCGAATCCTGGATTCGGGGCATCCCTGGTGCATTTAACTCAAGAACTGCGATTAAATGAAAAAGCAAACTTGGATATTTTTGAAATCTTGCAGAAAGAAAGAATAGGAACGAAAAAATGTTTTCTGAATGTCACCTGGGTTTTGTGCTAAATTGCAAAAAGTTTGCTTACAAAAAAGGAACTGCTGTTTTTTTGATTTCTTTGTGTGTCTAAGAGTTTTTGCTGAGTGTGAATGATATTTTTAGGATTTTAAAGCAAGCTGGTAATTCATAATAGAGAAGTAAAAATTTTAAAAATGGATAATACTGTGAAACTTTTTTAAAATTTTAAATATAAGTTGTGATGTCTTGTAAATATGTGTCCTTTTTAGGAGTGTATGAGTGTTATTTACCAGTATCAGTACATTTAAAAAAGGTAGATAGAAAGATATAAATTCATGGTTGTATTTGTACAGACGTCATGTTGGTTTGTCTCAGAGTTTATATAATAAAATATGATGTTTTAAAGTTGGAGTCTGAGCTAGCTCTTTAAGTGTTAACACCATTTATCAATTGTCACATTTACAGAC
Source organism: Zingel zingel (assembly GCA_023566125.1). Lineage (NCBI taxonomy): Eukaryota > Metazoa > Chordata > Actinopteri > Perciformes > Percidae > Zingel > Zingel zingel. The sequence goes on from CM042327.1 coordinate 1,535,193, forward strand.
AAAATACAGGTGTCAAAAATTGCCTTTGTTGTGTAGGACTTGTGATAATTGGTTATATTTTGATACCAGTGCCAATACATTACCTGATTTTGGAACTGATACCAAATAATGACCTTTTCCTGAGGTCTGTTGTGACAAAAACACAAAACCGAATTTTTGTAATTAAGCCAATTGATCAATTTGTAATTTATAAGTAAAGTTAAAAGCAAAGGTGTTGAATAATTCTGATATATAACAAGAAACTACTTTCTTCAGCTGAAAGTCAAAGAATCATCTATCCGTGCGGGGGAATGTGTTCAAATTTCAAAAGGCAATAGGCTTCAATTATGTGTTTTTACTAGCCTGGGATAACCATGACGAACTTTCAGAAAATTTGAGATTTGCCGGAAGTTCGTCTGGCCAAGAGCCCATTCAAGCCCACTTCCAATTTTTCCAAATCGAGGCACCAATCACAATCGTTGAGGCGGGCTCTACACCAATCACAATCGTTGAGGCGGGCTTTACACCAGTCACAACCGTTGAGGCGGGCTCTACGCCAATCACAACCGTCGAGGCGGGCTCTACGCCAATCACAACCGTCGAGGCGGGCTCTACGGCAATCACAACCGTCGAGGCGGGCTCTACGCCAATCACAACCGTCGAGGCGGGCTCTACGCCAATCACAACCGTCGAGGCGGGCTCTACGCCAATCGCAACCGTCGAGGCGGGCTCTACGCCAATCGCAACCGTCGAGGCGGGCTCTACACCAATCACAACCGTCGAGGCGGGCTCTACACGATGACGATAGCGCAGCGACGTATCAGATTTTGTACATAACAAAGCTGGCTACTGCTGTGGAATATCCGTAACATCACTCGTTCGAATCAGCTATCGCGTCTGTTTTAAGCGATTTGAACATTTCCTTTTTGTTAAAAACCGAGCAAAGAACAACAGTCAAAGTCTTCATATCTAAAAAAGATGTTGTCGCGGTCTTGCCGACTGGATAGGTCTATCCAGTTGCACCTAGAGAGGCATTTGAGCGTTGGAAATGGGCTGTGAATTAACCTTCCCCAGACCCTTCTCAGTTACAGCTGATAAGGGTCTGGGGTCAACCAGGCTATGTTTTTACAGCATGAAAAACAAAATTTGGATGCCTAGTTATGCGATAGATTTCAATACACCTTTGTAACTGCAACTACCTTTAAAGAGAATGTTTGGCTTTTTGAAAACATTTACAAAATAAATTATTTTATTTGAAAACCTGGCTGACAAAGACGAGGAAATAAACAAACACAACATACAAGTAAAAGTCCAGTAAACATTTGGATATGGTTGATGAAATACAAAAGGAGTCTTTTCTAGAAATGTCATTTAAAAGCATTTCATCTCTCTTTCTCGCATATTTTAGTACGGCTGTCGTCTCTTAATGACCTAGTCAACTAATATGTAACTAGGGTCTTTGTAAACGGAAAGATTTCATTTATATCTATTATTGTTTTTATTTTTTGCGGTATAAATTAGAAATATGATGGTTGTCACTTTAAAGTGAAAAATCTAAACGAGCATTGACAAATATGCTTCTGCACCAGATTTTAAGATATTTTGCAGCAGTCTCCTCCAGAGGGAGAATTGGAACAAAAATCCTATGACTATTAAACGTGTTTCATGCTCCTTGCGTTCAGCACGGTCAGGGCGGTCAGGGCGGTCTGGACGGCGATATAACGTAAACACGGCTTGGGCGACTGTGAGCGGAGGGTCAGGCACCTCCAAGATATTGTAACAATGTGGACACCGCCTTAAGGCCCTGACACACCAACCAGACGGCCGACCGTCGGCAGTAAAGCCAGTCGGACTGATCAGTCGGGTCCCCGAGGTCCAAAAAGTGCCTCAGAACTCACCGAAGAGACGCCGACTTGAGCGTACGCTCTCTGCACGTGCGCGAGATAATACGTAATACGTCTCCATAGCAGCAGGCGGCGCTGCTCTGTATTGTTTCCATTAACAGTCTGATTATTTCCCAGAAAATGAAAACCGGCAGCTGATTGGACGAACGTTCAGAATCCGATCTCATACTGGACTAAAATAGTTCACCGAAACGTGTTCCTGAGAACATGTTAAGAGAGGAATAGGCCGTGCAGTTGCTGAATTTGTCTTCATTTCAGATCAACAAAGGTCATTTTAACCCTTGTGTTGTCTTCATTTCAACCTTGAAAAAACTTTTTTTTCTGACATTTGTGACGCCTTTTTTCACAATTTGTTTTTGCTTTTTCCAACGTTTTAAATTTTTCTTCTGCGCTTATTTCTACGTCCAATATTTTCTGATATGAAACAAAAATTTAAAACGGGCCACTGTGACCCGAAGTCAACACAAGGGTTAAAAGATTTTCGTCAGATTTTGAGAGACTCTAGTCCCGCTAATCCTGCTCCCCATCTCCGGGTGAGTCCCGACTGCCCTGTCTCCGACCGAACATGTCGGGTCGGCCCAAATAAAGGCCGACGGCCCCTCGGACGGACGACGGCACGGGACACACCGAACAGACTCGAGTCACCAACCTCGCCAGACGGTCCAACGGCCAATTATTGGGCTGGTGTGTCTCCTCTATTACAGTGATTGGCTACAGAAGAGAAAAAGTCAGTTCTTTGAGCCCCTCTGATGGCTACCCTGATCACTTTAACTGCAATCAGAATGAAGACAAGAAGCATGAAACCCGTTTTAGTCGACTTCTTTTTGAGAATTTCTGTGTTTAAGAACAGCCGTAATATTTGCCTTTATCAATTCAATGTTAATATATTTTGTGTTGTGGATATTGTTATCAGTCTTGCTCAATATTTTCCTCACAGAGCGTTGTAGCACCACCATCACCACTGTGGAAGAACAAGAGGAAACCTACTACACTGGTGTCCAGTTACCACAGAAAACTAAAACACTTGAACTCAAGCCAGAGCCCAAACGTTACTCTTCCTCTTTTGAGAAGAAAAAAGAAAAGCCAGTTTTCCTCAGCCAGCTCGCCCCAGCAGCTGTAACCAGCGGGGAAACAGCCAGGTTTACCGTCAAAGTGTCCGGCCTTCCAAAGCCGACAGTTCAGTGGTCTCACAACGGAAAAGTGATTAAGAGCTCCTCCATATACAAGCTGATAGAGACAAAGGAGGAGTACACGTTAGTTATCACTCAGGTCACATCTGAGTATGAGGGCGAGTACTCTTGCACCGCCACCAACAGATTTGGCCAGACAACATGCACCACATACCTCGAAGTGAAAAAGCAGGATGTTAGCCAGGCAGAGAAATGGGTTGAGAAGATGTTTAAGGTCACAGGTCAACCCCCAACTTTTACAGTTCAGATCCAACCGGTGAGGTGCTCAGAAGGAGGAGAGGTTTCTTTTAATTACAAAGCCAGTGGTGATCCAATCCCTGATGTAAAGTGGTTCAAGGGGGCTTTCCAGATCCAGCCCAGTAGAAACTGTATCATTATAGCCAACCCAGATGGATCTGGCGTCATTAATATAAAGAGTGTCAAACAGGAAGACAGTGGGCTCTATACTTGTAAGGCCTCCAACCAGTTTGGAGAGGCGTCTTGTAGCGCTGAGCTTGTTGTGTTTAGAGAATCGGCCTCTGTTTCTCGCAAACAGGAGCATGTGACCATGGTTCAGAAGAAAGGTTATAAGGTTACGACGACAGAGCAAGCAACAGAGTCTCGCTTGTACCAGGTCAGCCTCCCAGGTCAGGACAGATCAGATCAGATGGTTTACACCATTGGCACTGAAGACCGGCAGATCATTCCCAGTGAGCAAGTGGGCTCCCTTAGAGAACTAGACATCTCTGCTGCCACTATCCATCGTGAGCAGCTGACCCACCAGGCAGCAGTGCTTCAGTCTCACGAGATGGAGGAGAGGGTGTCTGTGGTTCCTACCCACCCGCCTCAGGTTTCAGCTGTTCCTGTGAAGCAGCTTCACGTGGCCGCGTTCACGTCGTCTGTTGAAGAGAGTCAGGACCTCACCGAGCAGCACTGCGATCGCATTCAAAGCCCTGAGGTCATTGAGCTTCAGGCAGCTAGAGAAAAGAGGTCAATGGTGATGTCAGCTATTGCTGAGGAGCTCACTACACTTTCTACAGTTAGCACAGAGCCTCTGTCCGACAGGAAGTCTGCTAAAGTCACACCCACTTCAGAACCTAAACATCTAGTTAGTGGGCATCAAGTCGAGTCACAGTTGCCCTTCCTAAAAGAGCAGTCTCAGGATATCCCCAAACCTCAGGAAGAGAAGGGTTATAAAGTTAAGGAAGGTGTCAAGATTTTATACTCAGTCCAGTCTGCAGAGAAACGGGTGCTTGCCGAAGGCCACACAACTGAACTAGCAACAGCAGATTCTGCTGTAAAGTCTTCAGTTGGGAAAGAACAGCACCGACCTGTCTTGGCTTCAGTCAGCGAGACCAAACAGACTCTTTCCAAGGAGACTAAGTTCTCCTTGCAGAGGCCCGCTGAGGAGACAGCCCATCTCTGTAAGGATAAAATGATGAAGGTGGCTCTGGCTGCGGAAGAGAAGCAAATGTTGCAGGCTGAGCCCACTCAGCAGCTGCCAAGTCTGGACAGTGCAATGTCCATTCAGTCCCAGGTAGAAGGGGAGCAGTTGTTGCACCTGCAGGTTATCACAGATCAGGACCTCCTTCCATCTGAGAAAGGCTTCACCTGTGAGAAACCAGAACCAGAGCAAGCAGGAGTCAGGAAAAGTCCCACTCTGCTTTACAGCGTTAGCCAGGATGAGCAGAGGACAGTAGTTTGTGAGGACACATCAGAGTTTAAGGCCAAGGCTAGCACCATGACTATCCAGCCCCAGAAAGAAGCCCCTACACTTCTGCATCTTCAGTCAACCCAACCTGTGGAGGCACTACCCAAAGAGGGTATTCTCCTAATTGAGAAGCCTGACCAGCAGGTTGCAGTGCAGAAACAAGAAAAGACGAGAAGTCATGCAGCTACCTCGGAAGAGAGACAGGAGCTCACAGCAGATTATCACACAGAGCTGGATTTGTCTGTCACTGGAAGTCATCAGTCTCAGCTTCGAACTGAGCCCAGGCCTCAAAACATCCTCCAGCTCTCTTTCCAGCCCATGCAGCTGCCAAAGGAGACGCCAGTTACCACTGACATCAAGCAGCAGCGAGCTTTGGTGCAGAAGGAGGATCGCTTAAATGTGATGCATGTCACCAGTGTGGCAGACAGTCTGGCTTTAGAGGAGGGTCACACTGAGAGTCTTACAGCTGTGGATAAATTCACCTGCCAGATGGCTGTAGAGCCAAAACTTCCTACAGAGCCAATCCAGATTGAGGAGAAGGAGATCTCCACGGAGAGTAGTGTCCTTCTAGAGGCAGCAGAACAGGACTTTGCTGTTCAGATCCAAGAGGGCCAGTCAGTCAGACAGTCAATAGTGATGGACGAGAAGCGAGTGCTGACGGGTGAGCTCTCTCAGGTGATTACCAAATCTGAGTCGACTAAAGTCGTCGTCACCAAACAGCCGAAACTGGCCCTTTTGGCATCAGAATCAAAAGACACCACACCTCTTCCCAAAGAGATGACGTTTGTGATTCAGATCCCTAAACCATTCAGTCTAAATATACGTAATCAGCTCAGAGATGCCCTTCAGTCTGCTGTGGCCAGTGACCAGCCAGTGTTGCTGGCTGATGTTGTAGGAAGGTTACAAGCTGTAAAAGTACAGGAAGTCAAGGTTCAAAGAGAGCCTAAGAGGTCCATGTTTACATACCTGATCACGACGACAGGTGCTCCCATGGAGATCACTCTGGCTTTTGAGGGTAAATACCCTCAGACAGCTGACCTCAGGACTGAACTCCAGGCAGCTTTCCACTCCATAGTGTACCAGGAAGCCCACGTTCTTACCTCAGAACAGCCGGGCACTATGCAGTTAGACAAACCTCAAAGGGCACAGGTCACCTCGACCCGCTCTAAGCAAATGCTGTCATCCATGGTAGAGACTGTGAGCGTGGCAGAGAGTGCGGTGGATTTCACTACGGTAAAATCTCAAGCTGCTGCACTCAAGACAGAGTCTAAAATGGCAGTTGAATGTGTTGCAGCTGAACAACAGGTTGTGGTGCAGGAATCTAAAGCAGCAAAGATGGAACAGTCCATCTCAGCCCAGGTACACATTTCTACAGAGTCTCACATGGCTTTTGAGCAGTCGGTGCAGGTTTCAAAGCAGGAGGTTAGGTCAGTTACGGTGAAAGGCAGAGAGAGGGATGTAGGAGCAGCTATGGTTACCACTACCTTGCCTCCCACAACTATCCCCACCGAACAGGTGGATATCAGCTTCCAGAAGGAGCACAGGGAGGAGTTCTTTAAAGAGGAGATCACAGTTTCCAGGCCAGAGCAGAGAGAATACCCTATAATAGTCACCTCCCTTGAAGACGTATCCATCGATGAGGATAGTAAAATAACCTTTAGCACCACCATTAAGTATGTCACAAAGGTAAACTGGTTTTTCAATGGGCAATTGGTGAAATCTGGCAAAGAGTTCACGTGTTCCAAAGACCATGACACATACACATTGGTTATCAACAAAGTTGTCAAGGAGAGGCATCAAGGAGAATATGTTTGTGAGGCTGAGAATGAAGCTGGCAGGACTACAACATCTTCAAGACTCACTGTGGTCTCAAGAGGTTTGATAACAGGAACATTTGATGTATCATTCATTCATTCATCCACTTCCTCTTAGAACAACTAATCTTTCACATAAATCGGTTCTTTTAAGACAGTAGATGCTAGATCCCTCAGATTTGCTTGTCAACGTCAACACGGGCATACTGCTCAACGCTTCAACTCCCATCAACAGACCAGGGTTCAAAATTAGCACCATTTACCAGCCAAATGCTGGTAAAATATGCAAGTGGCTGGTAGATTTGCTTCAGTCACCAGCCAAAAAAACAATGGTAATCTATTAAAGTGGCTGGTCAAATTTGAACATTCACTAGCCATTTGGCTGGTGGACGAACAAGTTAATTTTGAACCCTGGTTACGACTGTGTTTTATTTTTACACTCACTCTTGGTTGCTGATGTTAATAATTTCTCCCCAATTTTGGATCACATTGCTGTTTGAACATGTTCGATTGCGTAGTTTTTTGGTTTAGAAGCCTTATTGGGGATTTTGCTTCTATACTTCGTAACAGTCAGGAAAACCTGTAATCTTGGTAGTCAATGTTTTTAATTTTTCCCCAATTTCGGTTCTCATTGCTTCTGGTACATGTCCAGTTGTGAAGTTTTGGGGTTAGAAGCATATATAGGTGAATTCTCTTTGGAAAAAGTGTGGCTATACCCCTTTATAGTGGGTCTTCGGCCGAAATGACGGACAGGAAGCCCAAGTGTTGACGCCTGCGCAGTATGCTCGTGTGTTGACGTTGAAACATGTATCGGGTGCGATCTAGCATCAACAATTCAAGACTTTTGTCGTCACATGAAATGATGCATTTGTCACGCTAGTCTCTATATTCATTTTCATAGCTCGGCTTGAGCACCCTTAGCAGGTCACTGGATGATACTAACTCACCATGTCTTGTTTGTTCCACATCATTGGTCAATATTTGCCAAAAGGCCAGAACCGTCACAGCCATGCAAGTTTATCTTTACTCTCTGTAGTCGATAAGCATCTCGCTAAAATGGTTGTCATGATTCTGGCCTTCAGGTAACTTTCACGGTCTTTCCATGGTCACTTTGGCATGTCGGTGTCAACAGGTTCCTTTGTTTTAAACCCATGTTCTGTCACATTCCTTTCGGTCCATTCTCTCCACAATGTCTCTCTGCATGCTTTCAGGTCTTCAACTTGACATTGCTTCATCTTTCACAAACTCTTTGTTTCTCTTCCTTTTAGCCTGAACCCTAGCCCCATGTACAATCAATGATAGCAGTTTTTCGTTAAACCATGGGGCTAATGTTCTTGCTATTTTTCTCCTCCACAGTCACTCCTGTATCCACCATCATACATTTCACCATACCTTGTTCCTGATCTGTCAGTGTTGTACAAGAGTTCCTTAGGTTCCATGACTAACATTTACCCTTTTGTCTGTGTGTGCCTCAGTGCCACCTGTCTTTAGGCAGAAAATCACACCTCTGGAGATAAACATCGGCGGCCAAGCCAAGTTCGAATGTGAAATTGAGGAAGCTCCGAGTGTCACCTTCAAATGGTACAAGTCTGGCATTGAGATCAAACAGAGCGAGAAGTATAGGATCCTCAGCCGGCTCACCAGTTCCTCCCTGGAGCTCATGAACCCAATCAAAGCCGACAGCAGTGAATACACCTGCAAGGCTTCAAACAAGCATGGCACTGACAGCTGCACTGCCTCGCTCATCGTCACCGGTAAGACCCCAGTGGGACCTCATTTTTTTTATTCCTGCTTTATATGTGTGTCTGTTTGAGAGAGAGAGAATTATATAGATATTTGCAATGTGTTTTTATTCCCTGAATCAATATGGTGCAATGTGGAAGTGATGATTTGTTTATAAATTGGATCTGGTATCACGTTTTGGCAAGGTATGATGATGTTGAGGATCATATTTTCTCATGTTTAAACCCACATCGATCACCAAGTTGAGATTGCACAGGTTATGTTTTGATAGTGTAATTTGTTCTACTTTTTAAAACTTTGTTCAATTTCATGTTCTACCTGCTCTCCATAGAATTGTACCCACCGGTATTTGTATCACAACCAGACCCAATGACTTTATATGTGGGCAAACAAGCTGTGCTCCAGTGCTTACTCACTGGATCCTCACCCATGGAAGTTGTCTGGCACAAGGACAACATAGCCATCTCCTCCGAAGGGAACTATGTAATGAAATGTGAAAAGAACAAGTATTCCCTTCACATTAAAAGTCTTGAGCTGACTGACCAGGGAGTGTACCTGTGCAAGGCCTCCAACAGTGTAGGCACTGCTACTTTTACAACAGAGCTCAAGGTAATCAAGAAGCCCAGCTTTGTTAAGACCATTGTGCCAGCGTCAGCTGCTGTCAATGACCCTCTGAGGCTGGAGTGCCAGGTGGACGAGGACACTGGTGTGACCGTCACTTGGACCAGGGATGGCAAAAAAGTCCACCTAAGCTTGGAGTGTAAAATGTCCTTTGAGGACAAGGTGGCTGTTGTTGAGATACCCAAGTCCAAACTGAAGGACTCTGGGAAATATGTTTGCACAGCCACAAATGAGGCTGGGAGTTCATCCTGTGAGGCTGTGGTAACAGTTCAAGGTAAGATCCTAAAGATGATCTTTCCGTTAGCTTTTAAGAAAACGTATAATTCTGAAATGAGCAAGTGGATTATTGCTGACGCTAACGCTCTGCTCCGCTATCTTCTTGTCTTTCCTTTTGCATTTATATTTCACACTTTTCTGTCTTGGTTATTTTGTGTTTGTTTACTGTCTCTCTTTTGACAATGATCTTGGTGTGTTTTTAAACTGAACACTCCTTTCAGAGCCCCCTATCTTTGTTAAGAAAATGGAACCTAAGATTACATGGAAACAAGGTATAGCTGCACGCTTACAGTGCTCCGTTAAAGGATCTCCTGAACTTCACATCCACTGGTTCTGGAATGAGAGAGAGCTTGGTGATGGAGACAAATATAAAATCTCTTTCAAGAATGGAGTTGCCTCTTTGGAGATAATCAACCTTCTGGTTACAGACAGTGGGAGTTACACCTGCGAGGTGTCAAATAATGCCGGCAGCGAGAGCTGCAACACCCTTATAGCTGTTAAAGGTTTGTCACATCTTGCATTTACTTTACACTCACTGTCCAATTCCGAAAAAAAAACCTTTGGTATTAACTGCATACTTACCCTTTTGACACCCAGAGCCACCATCCATTAGAAAGGAGCTGCAGACAGTAGAGGCGGTAAAGGGAACAGCAACTCATCTGGAGTGTGAGATCACAGGAACCGCTCCTTTTGAAATCAGCTGGTTAAAAAATAAGAAAGCCATCTCCAGTGATCAGAAATATAAAATAATCACACAGGATTCCTTGTCAAGGCTGGAGATCCAGACCTTTGAAAGTGCAGATGTTGGAGATTATCAGTGTGTCATATCTAACGATGTGGGCAAAGTCTCCACTAAGGCCCAAGCTAAACTTAAAGGTTAGTAAAGCTGCGTTATTGACTTAAGGTTAATTTTGAGCTTTAAAGCGCAACTCTCGCCAAAATGCAACCTATGGTCTTTTTGTGAATGTACCCGAGTCAAACTTTTGTTTAAAAGCATAATTAGGACAAAAACGCCACTTTTAACATTTTCTTTTTCGGTCAAATGGCCTTTTGAATGGGAGTGCTAGGGGCACTACTATGATCCAAGTATCACCAGGGGCTCTACACCTTAATGAAAGCATTGACAACATTGGTTGTGTTCACAGAGTTTACTAAAAAGCAGTTGGTTTTTCCGCTCGTAGCCATCTCGGCTTTAAGGTGTAGAGCCCCTGGTTATAGTATATATCTTGGTCACTGGTGGAGTTAAGGTGTAGAGCCCCTGGTTATAGTATATATCTTGGTCACCGGTGGAGCTAAGGTGTAGAGCCCCTGGTTATAGGATATATCTTGGTCACCGGTGGAGTTAAGGTGTAGAGCCCCTGGTGATAGTATATATCTTGGTCACCGGTGGAGTTAAGGCGTAGAGCCCCTGGTTATAGTATATATCTTGGTCACCGGTGGAGTTAAGGTGTAGAGACCCTGGTTATAGTATATATCTTGGTCACCGGTGGAGTTAAGGTGTAGAGCCCCTGGTTATAGTATATATCTTGATCACCGGTGGAGTTAAGGTGTAGAGCCCCTGGTGATACTTGGAGCAAAGTCTCATGTTGTGTCGAGCCTCATAGCAGTGCCCCGAGCACTCCCATTCAAAAGGCCATTTGACCGAAAATGAAAATACGGTCAGTCTTAACCCTTGTGTTGACTTCGGGTCACATTGGCCCGTTTTAAATTTTTGTTTTATATCAGAAAATATTCGACGTAGGAATAAGCGCTGAAAATGTGTAGAAGAAAAATTTTAAAATTTAAAACACTGGAAAAAGCAACAACAAATTGTGAAAAAAAGTGTTTTTTCAAGGTTGAAAGGAAGACAACAAAAGGGTTAAAAGTGACGTTTCCGTCCTAAATATGCTTTTAAACTAAAGTTTGACTCGGGTACATTCACAAAAAGACCCTAGGTTGCATTTTGGCGAGAGTTAACACTTTAAACTAAGTTTTTAACTCTTTGACTGCTTTTGTAGAACCGCCAACCTTCTCAAAGAGGGTTGAGAGTGCTACAGCAGTGTTGGGAAATACAGTAAAACTCCAGGGAACCGTTAAGGGTTCGGCTCCCATCTCTGTTAAATGGATGAAAGACTCTGAAACACTGAGAGATGACGATCCAAACATCAAGATGGTGTTTGAGAACAATGTTGCTAGCTTGTCGATTACAACAGTGGCCATCAGCCATGGCGGCAAGTATTCGTGCCAAGCTGAGAATGAGGCTGGCCAACAAAAATGTGAAGCTACCTTGACTGTGCAAGGTCAGTTGACGTCTTGGATGCAGAGATGCTTGTGTTTCAGCTCTTATGTTGAGTTCTTATGGTTCTTGTGTGTAAACACCTATATTTTAATAACTAACGGGTGTGTCTTATCCCAGAACCTGCCAGAATCGTAGAACCCGCTGAGTCGATTAGTGTGACTGCAGGCGATTCAGCCACATTGGAGTGCACAATTTCTGGAAGCCCAGACCTTAAAGTGAAATGGTTTAAAGACGGAAAGGAGATGATCAGTGGGCGTAAATATAAGATGACTCTGAAGGACAATATTGCCAGCATGAAGATTCTCACGGCAGAAAAAGGAGACACCTCAGAGTACAAGATGGAGGTGTCAAATAAAGTTGGGAAAGACCAGTGCACATGCTCAGTCACAATCTTAGGTTAGCTCCTGGTTTCTGCTTCTTTAACATTTGATCATGCTTTTTCTGTTTTACAAATGTTGAAATGTTGACCAGTCTTAGTTGCTCACAATGTCTTACTTCCAAAAATCTACAGTTGTTTGATAGTTTTTAACTTTAAGGTAACGTTTTGGGACTTTCTACTAACAGAAACGTTGCAATAGATTTAATTGTAAGTAAAAACAGAGTGTGCAGAGTCTCTTTAACTTTTAGATTTGAGCTGAGGGATTCTTAAACAATATGAAATTGTGTTAATGCATGAGATGTTTTTTCTTCAACAACCAGATCGGATAATGCCTCCAACTTTCACCAAGTCCCTGAAAAGAGTTGATGGAAACATTGGTAATGATGTCTCCATGGATTGTAAGATGTCTGGGTCTCAACCCATGACCATAGCTTGGTTCAAAGACGACCAGGAGATCATGTCTGGATCCAAATTCCAGCCTGAATTGAAAGACAGCTCTGCTACGCTGAGAATTATACGGTTGGAGAAAGCTGACTCTGGAGTTTACAAATGCAGAGCCACCAATTCAGCCGGCTTTAAGGAAACCAGCGGCACACTCTATGTCAAAGGTTATGAATGCTTGGCTTATGTTGTGTCTCTTTTTGTTGTGTACAGTCCTTGAATGATTTCATGCTAACGTGAAATGCAATCTTTGTTTTGTTTACGGCCTCCAGAGCCCCCAGTGTTCACAGCGAAATCAGACAACCAGGATGTTATACCAGGAACCACTGTTTGCTTCAAAACAGCCTTCACTGGAACAGCTCCTTTAGCTGTAAAGTGGTTCAGAGAGGAAAACGAAATTATAACTGGAGGCTCATATTTCATAAAGAAAGATGCCTCTTCAAGCTCTTTGGAGCTTCACTCTGTGAAACCCACTGACTCGGCAAAATACACATGCCAAGTATCCAACGATGCTGGGAAGGTGGATTGCACCGCAGTCCTCTTTGTAAAAGGTGCCTTTTTAAAGTATTGTGTCTTTAGCTGCGTGAAAATGTCATGCTGTCGATATATTTTGATACTAACATAATGTCTTCTGTCTGATAATGAATGTTAACCTCTTCTCTCAGAACCTCCCGCGTTCGTGAGGAAGCTTGAGGCGACTAAGCTCGTCACCAGCGGCGATTCCGCCAAGCTGGAGTGCAAAGTGACGGGCAGCCCCGTCATCACTTTTAAATGGTTCAAGGATGAGATGGAGATCAGCTCCGGCCCTAAATACACAATATCTTTGATTGACTTTGTGGCATCTCTGGAAATAGTCAACTGTGCGGTAGAGGATAGTGGCGATTATGTCTGTGTGGCGTCCAGCGAGGCTGGTAGTGACCGCTGCAGCAGCACAGTTACAGTCAAAGGTTGGTTTCAGTCATTTATTTTAATCCAGTTATTGGTAAATAGGTAGACTTTTATTTTGACATTGAAGACATATTTCCTTTCTTCGGTTCCAATGACAATTCATCAGTATTTATCCTGTCAAGACGCCTCTCTTCCGCCCTCTGGTGGAAGAGGACATAATCGAGAACCACTGGTGAGACTACAGAGCTCAACAGTGTGGTTCCGGAAGTGAACAATCCCATTCATTTTCTCCCAAAAATACTTATTTTTATCAGCCATAATGTCTAAACTATCCAAGGTAGACTGACCATGAGCTGTGATATTGTGGAACGATAGTTTCTGATCATGTAGAAGCCAGAAAATCCATATGAAATCAACCTCGGGCTGTCAAAATTAATGCGTTAATAATGAGTTAACGCAAATTCCTTTAAAGCAACACCAAAGCACTTTTCCTCTTTGGTCCCCCTAGAGGTTGGAAGCGGAATTGTGTCCATTATGTCTCATTTCAACTACAGGTCCGCTACCCAATCTGGCGAACTTGCATAGTGCGGTTATAGCCGATAGAGGGCCGCAAAGAGAATGCAGACGTGCCGTTCACCTTGAGTTGATGATCCACTGAAACGATTATTTTAAGGTACAAAAGGATCTGTGGTGTTTCTACAAGTGCCACTGTTTTTTCTACGTGCGAATAACGCACCCACGTTCTGTGATTTGGCTCCGTAGTTTGGAAAATCAGGAAGCTGCAGCAGCAACGTTGTGGACAGTGTTGCCAACTTGGTAGCTTTCTCGCTAGATTTAGCAACTTTTCAGACCCACTTAGTGACTTATAAATATATTAAAATACATTTCTATTGTAATTCATTCCCGTGCATGCAGTCCACAAATCCTCGGTTTAACACTAAACAGGACGGCTAGCAGAAACAAAGCTCCTTGAGCAGAAATGGATAAAGAAAAAGGGTCTTTTGAATAGCAGGTAGAGTTTCAAAGTCCTTCCAGATGGTTGTCTCCGCAAGACAAGAGTTGCTCGAGTTACTACCAGAGTAGTCGAGTCTCAAATACCACTTGAGCATTAAAACTTGAAGAAATATCCCTTTTAAAGTCCATTTAGAACGTGATTATTGGCGAGTTAACTAGGACACTCGTGATTAATTGCGATTAGAAGTGTAATCAATTGACAGCCCTACAAAAAACTTTTAATAGTACTAGTACTGGTGGAGCTCGCTCTTACCATGTAAATGTTACCGTACCCGCGAACAGCAGCTAGCTACTACCACTGAAGTCTATGACAGTTTATGTACACAGTCTTGTATCTTTGCCTTTTTGGACATTTTCTAAATGTTCTTTTGTGCCAAATCAAATCTCGTAGCTGTTTGGCTTGGTTCCAGGCTTAAAGCTCTTTATATAAGCATTTAATGAAACGTCAAATGGAAATATTGAATGGGGAAAACCACTTCCAGAACCGCTCAAAAACATGGCTGGGTCACTGTTGACCTCTTTGACTTAAAATGGGCATGGCCTCTCTACAGGGTAAAATCTGAGGATGTCTTGACCGTCATTAGAGCTGAAGAAATCACTCAGAAGAAGCCTTCTGCAAATCACTATAAAACTCCAATGGATTCTTTTAATTTTGACTTTTGGCATCATCATTACGTTATACTTGCGCTGTTCTCTTCTAGAGTCGCCATTGTTTGTGCGTAGCTTGGAGCCCAAAGATGTGGTGAAAGGTTCTGAGATGATGCTGGAGGGCCAAGTTTCTGGCTCCACCCCTTTCACTGTGTCATTTTATAAAAACACAAAGCTGATTAGGAATGACAAGAGACATCGGATCACTGTGAAAGACGAGCTGATAGCCCTGCAGGTGCTGGCAGTAGAGGCAGGAGATGTTGGTCTGTACCAGTGTATTGTTGAGAATGAAGTTGGGAGGGCCTCCTGTGATTGTCAAGTGACACTAAAAGGTGGGTTTACTTGCTATAGACATTTCTGCTGCCATTTGAAAAACCCACATTTAATATCTGCTCCATACCTATATTATATAGCCTCGTAAAGCTTCATTCTGATCTGGCAACGCTCAGTAGGCTTTATTTCGTCACAGATATAGCAACATTAAGTCAAGTAATTTTTATACGGTAAAAAAAAATCCCCATCTATCTATAGACCTTTGATTTGTATAAAAGAATATTTCACAAAATACCCTTAAACAGAAAAAATGTTCTCTCTCAGGAAGAGCAACACAGGTTGAGGGTTCCCTCTCTTGTAATATATGTTGCATACCTCTATATGCATGTTGTATGTATGTTTAGCATTCAATGCTAAATGGTCCCACTTTGTCAAAAAAAAAATTATAACTATCTCGTGGCCTCAAGATAGTAACTCGTGGCCTCAAGATAGTAACTCGTGGCCTCTAATATCTCGTGGCCTCAAGATAGTAACTCGTGGCCTCTAATAACTCGTGGCCTCAAGATAGTAACTCGTGGCCTCAAGATAGTAACTCGTGGCCTCTAGTAACTCGTGGCCTCAAGATAGTAACTCGTGGCCTCAAGATAGTAACTCGTGGCCTTAAAATAGTAACTCGTGGCCTCAAGATAGTAACTCGTGGCCTCTAGTAACTCGTGGCCTCAAGATAGTAACTCGTGGCCTCAAGATAGTAACTCGTGGCCTCTAGTAACTCGTGGCCTCAAGATAGTAACTCGTGGCCTCAAGATAGCAACTCGTGGCCTCAAGATAGTAACTCGTGGCCTCTAGTAACTCGTGGCCTCAAGATAGTAACTCCTGGCCTCAAGATAGTAACTCGTGGCCTCAAGATAGTAACTCGTGGCCTTAAAATAGTAACTCGTGGCCTCTAGTAACTTATGGCCTCAAGATAGTAACTCGCGGCCTCAAGATAGTAACTTGTGGCGTCAAGATAGTAATTCGGGGCCTCAAGATAGTAACTTGTATCTTGAGGCCACGAGATAGTTATAATACATTTTTTTGACAAAGTGGGACCAGGGGGGCTCCGTACTTTTGCCTTTAATGAAAAAAAATGTGTCTGCTTCACAAATGTTAGTAGATTTTTCTGAAATTCCCATAAAATCCGTATTTCTTTGAGTTTAGAAATAGATCTGCTTTGTCAGGTTTCTTTTATATTGAGTATACTACCCTGGATCAGGAGTTTGGAGAAGCAGCCAGTCACAGTCTCAACACTAAAGCCTCTCTGATTGGTCCAAACTGTGTCCGGATCAGCTGATCCTCAGTGGATTGTTTCTGAACATACATCTCAAAGAAAACGCTGAGCTTGCCAGATGAAGTTTGACTTTGCGAGGCTAATATTCAGTAGAGAAGCCAATAATGTTATTATAAACATTTTCCTTGTAGAACCACCATCATTTGTGAAAAAGCTGGAGACCCTCAGTTCGTTGGTTGGCACCGAGGTTTCTCTGCAGTGCACTCTGAAGGGCTCAGAGCCCATGACTGTGTCATGGACGAAAGATAACCACGAGCTCAAAGAGGCTGAAAACATTCAGATTTCATATGAGAACAACACTGCTCTGCTGCACTTCACCAACTTACAGAGCAAACATGGTGGCAAATACTCTTGCCAGGCGCAGAATCAGGCCGGGAGCCAGACATGCTCTGCTGTGTTGACAGTCAAAGGTTGGTTAACATACTCGAGAACTCCAATTTTAAACTTTCCAATGGTGCGTTCGGGCATATCCTTATCAACTCATTAAGTCACAGATTTATAAGTTTACTAGCATGAAGTCTTAATTATCAAATCCCAGTTGTAAACTGACGCAAGTTAACGAATTAATGAATTATTAAGGTTTACAAATTGTGAAGACTTGATTGACAAGTTGTCACTTCTCTCCATCTAACATACGTGTCATAAAGCCAGAGCCTCAACGATTAATCAATTAGTTGTCAACTATTAAATTAAAATAGTTTGAGTTGTGGACAAAACACGACATTTGAGGACGTCATCTTGGGCTTTTTTTGGGAAACACTGATCCACATTTTTAACCATTTTCTGACATTTTAGAAACCAAACAACTAATCCATTCATCCAGAAAATAATAAGTTGCAGCCCTAACTTGTTTCGTCCAAATCCCAAAGATATTGGGCGCTATCTTGCAGCGTAAAGCCCAACTCAAGTGTCTTAGTTTAAGGCCGACGCAGTTGTCAATTTCCGGTCCAGCGCCCACGTCGTTTAAATAACAGGGAGGTGTGTTCAGGTGCATTCTGGGCGTGCTGGTCTTACAGGGAGGTGTGTTCAGGTGCATTCTGGGCGTGCTGGTCTTACAGGGAGGTGTGTTCAGGTGCATTCTGTGCGTATTGCTATCTTGAGGCAGTGGGAAGTGATCGCACCATTAACCAACAGAAACCTGGTCTAAAGTCAATAACGCAGCATTTCATTGTTATTTTAACAGAGCATTAGTGAAATGCTCCTAGGCTCGTGCACAGCACGTGCACACTATGCTTGTTACACACACAGGGACGCACAGCAGCACACACACACAAACACACACACACATGCAGAAGATTACAAATAAAAATATTACGGTGCTAATCCTCCATCATAACAGCAATGCTCCAAGGTCCAAACGCGCCTGGCTTTTAAAGGGAATGGGAGATGATCTCTGATTGGTTGATTGCATGTTACGCCCAGAACACACCTCTGATTAATGAAGACACTAAGTCCAACCCTTTAGAACCATGACCCGGCACACGGACCCTTTTTACTGCCGTCAAACTAGCAGAAGTGGATTTGGACACGCCCTAAACACACCTGAACCAGGCGCTTCACGCCGTGCGCTCAGATAGTTAAAATAGGGCCCATTAAGTTTAATCTGTTACAAAAAAAGATAAAAGCAAGAAACCTTCATTTTCTGCCATTTTTGCATGAAATATTACTTTAACGATTAGTCTATTATCAAATAAAACAAAATCAATCAAATAAAAATAACTGTCACATGATCATTTTATGACCTTATGAGTTGATGAGGACCAAATGCATCTTGAAAAGTCTCTAGTCTGCTTTTGACTTCAGTTCTTAGTCCGACACTGTGTTGTAGAAAATCCCGTTTTTTGGATTCTCTTCTGACTCTTTTGTTTGACGTGTCAGAGCCCGCTAAGGTCACAGAGGAAGCCAAGTCTGTCAGCGTGACTCAGGGAGATCCGGCCACGCTGGAAGTTCAGTTCTTGGGCACAAAACCCCTCAAGGCCAGATGGCTAAAGGCCGGCAAGGAGCTGACCTCAGGCCAGAGATATAAAATACATGGCACAGACACCAGCTCCGTGCTCAAGATTATCAAAACTGAGAAAAGTGACAGTAGTGACTACACCTTCGAGGTTTCAAATGATGTCGGCCAAAGTTCTTGCGAGGCCACACTCACCATTCTCGGTCAGTTCTTAATGTGTAACCTAGAAACAACTTTTGCTTAGTTACTTCTTACTTTGAATGTTGCTTCTCACCTCTTTTTTCTTCTAATCTAATTCAGATCAAATAATTCCACCGTCTTTTACAAGGAAACTAAAAAAGACGGAAGGTATCAAAGGATCGTTTGCTCATCTGGAGTGTCTTGTATCCGGCTCACTGCCGATAACCATACAGTGGTACAGAGATGAGAAAGAAATCCAGACTGATGAGAAACACAAATGCACATTCTTTGAAAATGTTGCTTTTCTGGAAATCTCAAATCTTGACAGTAAAGATAGCGGCAGCTATACCTGCATGGCTAAAAACAAAGCGGGATCTGTCCAGTGCTCTGGGATCCTATTTGTCAAAGGTTTGAGCACAAGTTGATGAGTCTAAGAGAGGAGACACACCAGCCCGATAATCGGCCGTCGGACCGTCTGGCGAGGTCGGTGACTCGAGTCTGTTCGGTGTGGCCCGTGCCGTCGTCCGTCCGAGGAGCCGTCGGCCTTCATTTGGGCCGACCCGACATGTTCAGTCAGAGACAGGACAGTCGGGACTCACCCGGAGATGGGGAGCTGATGATCCTCTCAAAATCTGACGAAGATCTTTTAAACTGACCTTTGTTGATCTGAAATGAAGACCGATTCAGAAACTGCACGGCCTATTTCTCTCTTAACCCTTGTGTTGACTTCGGGTCACATTGACTCGTTTAAAATTTTTGTTTGATATCAGAAAATATTGGACGTAGAAATAAGCGCTGAAAATGTGTAGAAGAAAAATTTAAAAATTTAAAACGTTGGAAAATCAAAAACAAATTGTGAAAAAAAGGCGTCAAAAATGTCAGAAAAAAAGTGTTTTTTTCAAGGTTCAAGGGAAGACAACACAAGGGTTAACATGTTCTCAGGAACACGTTACGGTGAACTATTTTAGTCCAATATGAGATCGTATTCTGAACGAGCCGCCATGACAGTCTGGCTGTGAATTTCCAGAGAAAAAAGACCCACGTGACGCATTCGTCCAATCAGCTGCCGGTTTTCATTTTCTGGGAAATAATCAGACTGTTAATGGAAACAATACAGATTAGTGCCACCTGCTGCTATGGAGACGTATTACGTCTTGCGCACGCGAAGAGCGTACGCTCAAGTCAGCGTCTCATCAGTGTGTTCTGAGGCACTTTTTGGACCTCGGGGACCCGACTGATCAGTCCGACTGGCTTTTCTGCCGACGGTCGGCCGTCTGGTTGGTGTGTCAGGGCCTTAATCAAACTATAGTTACACAGCTAAAAGGATATTTGTCATATGCAGGTTTCAGAAGCATTACTTGGTATTTTTCTCTCTTCCAGAACCACCATGGATTCTTGAAAAGCCTGAATCCATGAATGTTTTGCCTGGCTCAAAAGTCCAGTTTAATGTACTGGTCTCTGGCACGCCACCACTGACCATCAAGTGGTTTAAAAACAAGAAGGAGATTTCATCCAGCACCGACTGCTCTGTTATCAAAGACAACACCTCAAGCTCACTGGAGCTTTTCTTTGCCAAAACCTCAGATTCTGGAGACTATGTCTGTGAAATACACAACGATGTGGGCTCCACTTCATGCCAGGCTACACTCTTTGTCAAAGGTTATCATTCTTTATGTTAAACTGAGTCAGTAAATATGTCTCCATCCGTCTGTTCTTATGGACAATTTTCAATCTGTTGCCTTAAAGCTGACCCTCCACTTTGTGATGGAGTATTCAATTAAAAGTTAATCAAAAACCTGACCGTTAGGCACTTCCCACTTTCCCACTGCTTTCACCATCAAGGGCTTGAATCACTTGCAAAAGACACAAGAAAAAGAAAGTGCAATGTTAAATTCAAAGGGATTTCACCCCAATACAAGAAGGAGAAAAAGAGGTCCTTCTCACTGCTCTTTATATATGGTTTGTAACCCTTTGTAGCTCTGTTTTTGGAGCGCCTCTCCATTTTTAGGACAACTCCAAAATGACAGGAGGGGTTAGGGAAGGAATTCCACAAAGTCTAAATATTGCAGAGGTTTCACGCTTTGCTGAGTTGGAAGAGTTAGTCAAACAATGAACTATTAACTGATGGAGTCTTTGATTTGCTTCAAATTTGAGCAACATTTGGATGGAAACATATACTGCACATTGTCAACTTTACAGAGATCAGAGTTTTCCCCTCATCGTCTTATCTGATGCTTACATCTATTGTTTTATTTTGTTCCTTAGAGCCCCCTAAGTTCACACGAACGCCGGCTCGTGTGTCCGTGGTCCGTCCCGGTCAGAATAAAATGTTTGAGTGCCAGGTGACCGGCACACCTGAGATAGACATCTACTGGTTCAGGGAAGGCTCTGAGATCAGCCCCAGCGATCGGTACAAGATGGCCTTTGTTAACTCTGTGGCCACTCTGGAAGTCTGTGGAACTGATATTAAAGACAGTGGGCTTTACTACTGCGAGGCTCGCAATGAGGCTGGCAGTGAGAGCTGCAGCACGGAGCTCAAGGTCAAAGGTTAGTTGTGTCAGAAGACATGGTGCTCATTGTGCAGGAGCTTTAAGAATAGTCAGTTGTAGGCAGTGGTTCCCCAAAGACTGTAGAGGCCATCTTTCCTAGATTATTTGACATTCTGCTTAAAAGAACTGTATTGGCGTTGTCGTTCGAAAAAGAAGAAAAGCACCCTTTATTTGTAAAAAGTTAAAAAGCCTTTATTTAGATGACTATAGTGTTGTATTGGCATTGATTCCAGTTGATTGTTTTAATTTTGGGTTTCTAAAACAAAAATATTATTTCATACTGAGAATCACTATTTTATAAAAACGGCATCTTTTATATAGTTGAGAAAATACTAATAGAGTCTGTGGCATATATCTTTTTTTAGAAAAGAATGACCTCAAGAGAAGGTAGGTAGATGACAGTTTGCTTTCTCTCATCTCAGAACCGCCATCATTTATTAGAGAGCTGGCTCCATCTGATGTTGTGAAGGGCTCCACTGCTTGTTTTGAGTGTCAGCTTGCTGGGACTGGTCCGTTTGAGATAACATGGCACAAAGATGCAAAGGAGATCAGACCCAGTGCTAAACATGGCTTCTCCCAGATGAATGACACTGTGGGTCTAGAGGTGCACAAATGTGACGCTGTAGATGTCGGTGAATACCAATGTACGGTTGCCAACGAGGTGGGAAGCTGTACTTGTAAGACTACGCTAAACCTCAAAGGTTGGTCTGATGAGAATAACAGTGCAGATCCACCGGGCCGTGCAACGCTCCACCCTATTCCTATGGGTGATGTCAAGCGACTTTAACGCGCCCGCAAAGCATCCTAGGAAGGCGGGATGCATTTGAAAAAATGCCGTTCGTCAAAAAAGCTGGCCGATGCCCATCTTTATGCAAATTAATCTGTTGAACGTGATGTGACTATCCAGCAGAAGTAGACGGAAGTCTGTTAAACTGACCTTTGTTGATCTGAAATGAAGACAGATTCAGCAACTGCACGGCCTATTTCTCTCTTAAAATGTTCTCAGGAACACGTTTCGGTGAACTATTTTCGTAAAATACTAGATCGTATTCTCAACGACCCGCCATGACGGTCATATTGAAATTCAGGAGTAGCCAGACCCACGTGACGCGTTCGTCCAATTAGCTGCCGGTCAAGGGCTTGGAGCATCAACCATGGACCACTTCAGTCATGTCGCAAAAATGGATCTGCACTGTTACAAATCCACATTTTTTTTAATCTTTTGAGGTAAAAACTGGAAGTTTACTTTAACATTTCGCTGGTTTTATCTGCTAGAACCACCAACATTTACCAAGAGGATTGAGAACGCTGCCACTGTTCTGGGTAAAATGGCAGAGTTTCAGTGTGTTGTCAAGGGTTCTCCCACTCTCTCTGTACAATGGCAAAAAGATGAGAACTGGATTTTGGAAGATACAAAGATTGAGAGAACATTTGAAAACAATGTGGCCTCTCTCAGGATTCCTGCCTGCGAGGTGACACACAACGGGAAATACACCTGCCAGGTGGTAAACGAGGCTGGGCAGGATAAGTGCTTTGCCACCCTAACGGTGCAAGGTATACCTGTGCTTAACTAATCATGGCTTTCAGATCTTTCCATGGTCCTAACTTTGTATGAAACTCTATACATTTTTTTTTACTTTGCTTTGCATTGTAGAGCCTCCTCAGATCACAGAGAAACCTGAAGTGATAAAGGTTACAGTCGGAGATCCAGTCAGTCTGGACTGTAAGGTAACGGGCTCCCCTGAGCTCAAAGTGAAATGGATGAAAGATGGCAGGGAGCTTCAGTCCATCAGGCAGCACAAGCTGATCTTTGAGAATAATATCAGCAGCCTAAAAGTTCAGTCCGCTCAGAAGGAGGATGAAGGAGAGTATGTCTTTGAGGTGGCAAACCACATCAGTAGCTGCACCTGCAAAGTCAAAGTGATCGTACTAGGTTGGTGTGAAAAATGTAAAACTCCTGTGGTACATAGGGACACAGTGATGTTGAATAAAGTCTAATTACTTTCTTATGATTCCTTTGGTAACAGAACAAGTAATTGCACCAAGCTTCATCAAATCCCTGGTAGACATGCAAGAGATATTGGGCTCCTTTGTTCAGATATGTTGCAAAATATCTGGTTCCCTCCCCATCTCTGTGGAATGGCAGAAAGACGGGACCAAAATCTCTAGTGGTGTAAAACACAAACTCATTCAGCAGGACAATAATGTGTCCATCGAAATCGAACAGCTGGAGAGATCTGACGCAGGCTCCTACTCTTGCAAACTGACCAACGCAGCGGGAAGTTGCGACTGCAGTGGATCCCTCACGGTTAAAGGTTAGACAGTTCTTTCCTATGTGATTGTTTGTGCAATCATACACCAAAGGTGAGTACCTCTTTAACATGGTCCGTCTTGTTCTTCAGAGCCTCCCAGCTTTGTGACGCTGCCTGAGTCCCAGGCAGCTCTACCCAATGGCACTGTTCGCTTCAAAGGCACATTTAAGGGAACGCCACCCTTTACGGTCAAATGGTTCAAGGACAAAACCGAGCTCATGACCGGGCCCACTTGTTTCACAGGGCTGGAGGGACAGTCTTGCTTCTTAGAGCTCTATTCAGTGGGTGTCACCCAGAGTGGAGTTTACTCTTGCCAAGTCAGTAACGATGCTGGCTCTGTACGCTGTAGTGCAGACTTGACAGTCAAAGGTTTGACTTGCATCTTTTATATCAACTCTTGCGTGGCTGTATTCACATCCCAGCTTTCGCCGCACTTTCATTGTTACTCTTTTATAAGCTTCTACGCTGCTGCAGCTTCTCATCAAGAACTGTTTGTTGCCTTTGTGATGCACTTGCTTTTTCCACAACCATCCCATCTCTGCTGTTAACCCATCATTGTCAGCTCATCTACTCAGTTTATCTCATTTGCTCACTTCATGTAATTGTTGTAACAATCTAGTTTAAAAGTCCCTACATCTTCCAGTAGCTAATATGTCTGTATTTTGGCTTTCCAGAACCACCTGAGTTTCTGCTGAAACTCCCTGCCACTAAGTTTGTGAAGCAGGGTGAGTCACTCCGCCTGGAGTGCAAAGTGAGTGGCACAGTCCCTCTGAAAATGGCCTGGTACAAACACGACACCAAGGTCACAGATGGGGGCAACTACAGGACATCATTTGTTGATTCGGTAGCAGTCCTGGAACTGCTCCGCACCAGTTTTGATGATGATGGCGTTTACACCTGTGAAGCTCAGAATGATGCTGGCAGTGTCAGCTGCAGCACCACACTTACCGTTAAAGGTCAGCCTCCCACTGACTTCCTAATCATTAATTATTCATGGTCTGAGTTTCTGATGCTGAGGTTGACGTTTTAGTTAGAGTTGTTTTTGTATTGCTTAAAGCTGAAATACGTAACATTTTTACAAGCCCTTTATATATATCCATCCGATACAGTGGAGTATTGTCGACCGCTTAGGTTGGCAACTTGGTTCGACACTCGTTCTGTTGTTCTGCTTGGGTTGGCCCTCTGTTTGTGCAATGCAAATTGAAACATGCTGGGACCTTGTTCCCTGTGATAAGCAAAAGCAACTGGACTTGATAGAATTTCTTAAAGACGTTTTGCCTCTCAGCCAAGAGACTTCTTCAGTCCTTCACGACTTCCATGTGACTCCCAACAACTCCCAATGGCTCCTAACGACCTCCTATGACTCCCATGTGACTAACAAGCCTCATGTGACTAACGACCCTCAGGTGACACAACCCACCAGAGGTTTAATGCCTGGGTCTCCCCACTAGTCAGATCTAAAGAAGTCTCTTAGATGAAAGGCGGAGCGTCTTCAAGAAATTCTAGCAAGTCCAGTTGCCTTTGCATATCACAGAGAACTACCGTGACCTGGATGAATGACAACCTTCACGGACATACAGTACATGCTGTGACCTTTACACTCAAACAAACAGCTGGCTACACAATCGTCCACAATACCTCAGCCATTTTAGCTGTAGTTCCAACAACATTCCACATTTAACTAGTGTCTTTGTTGTAGTTCAAACAAATTCCACAAGTCTGTCCTTTTAGCTCCATCATCCTTCCACAAAAACTTTGGCCTCTCATCAGTAGTGTCATTGCACTTTCACGACTCCATTTGTATTGTAGTTCCAACATCTTTTCCCCAAAAAATCCGCCATTTTAGCTGAACTTTCAACAAATTTCCACAATAACTCCACCATAGCCTCTTTCTGACCAAGTAGTTACAGGAACGTAGTTATAGGAACAGTCCACTTCTAAACAGTTCTACTAACTACTCTCCCCCAAAACCGTTTTCCCATTTGCACTGGCCAAGTCGCCAACAATAGAATTTACAATTTTACGAAAGAGAGGGAAGGAATAGTGCAATATTGGTCAATAAGACTGAGATTTTAGGATTTAAATATGAGTACAGGAAAAAGACCCTGCCATGAAGTAGGAGCTGAAAGAGTTACAGGAACTGTGGTCAGAGGAACTTAATAATCCCCAAATTGGTCCAGTCGGAACATCAGAAAAAAAGGGTTCTAGGAACGTTATGTTCTAGGAACTGCAAAAATCCCTCCGGTCGGAAAGCGGCTTATGTTAGCTTTAGTTCCATTGAACATTTACAGTTTAAGTTTGCCATTTTGGCTGTAGTTCCAACATCCTTTTCACACACAAAATCTGCTGTCATAGTTCCACGAAATTCCACAATCTTACCTTTTAGCTGTAGCTCCAACGTCCTTCCACAACAGCTTTGTCTTGTCACCTGTAGTTTCAGTGCACTTCCACGACTCCATTTGTATTGTAGTTCCAACATCTTTTCCCAAAATTCTGCCAATTCCCACAACAACTCACCATGTAAGCTGCAGTTCCATCGACCATTTATACGATAGTTCCAAAATCTGCCATCATATCCAAGTCTTCTTTTTTAGTTGTAATCCAATGGTCCTTCCACAAGAACCCCGCCATCACAGCTCATCCCAGTGCACTTCCACAACTCTGCCATCCTAGTTGTAGTTCCAACAAATTCTTACAACACATTCTTACAATCGTTTTAGCTACAACAACCTTCCCCAATAATTTTAACATTCGATCACTCACAAGTCTGCCATCTGAACTATGGTCCCAACCAATTCCACATCTATTCTGCCATCGTTGCTGTAATTTCAACAGTTTCACAACTTACTCATTCTCTCAGCTGCCTCAACTGAACGACCAAACACTTTCCACAGCAACTTAGCTGTAGTTTCATTTCATTTATTTTATTTATTTTTATTTCGAACAAAATGAAAAATACATATACACATACATACATACATACATACATACAAATGCACATATATATATATATATATATATATATATATATATATATATATATATATATATATATATATACATACACACATACATATATACATACACATAAATATATACATACATACATATATACATACACACATACATACACACATACATACACATATAAAATAAAAAGTGTGTAGCAACACACCAAAGGAAAAAGAACAATATCCATACAGTGTTTACAAGTAATATTAAAATTACTATTACCATTTCTGATTTTAAAAATTTGTCCGAAAAAGGAGCAGGATGAAGCCGAAGCTCGTTTAGTTTCCTACCCCTCATTCACTTTAACTCATTTCTTTATATATCATATATTTTTTACAACAGGATAACCAATATACACACCAATACAGCTCTAATGTTCCACGTACCAAAGCCTTTTATTTATTTAATTACATTTTAAGTAAGTCAACAACCCATTTCCGTAATCCATCACCATAACAATCCGTACACTAACCCCCCTTCACAATCACCTCTCTTCCTCGTCATATCCTTTTAATAAAGTGTTTTTATATAACTTTGTTATGTTTGTACAAAGTTTAAGCTAGTTCAAACCATCTTTAACAGCAACGCCACCATTTTAAGTGTAGTTTAAACACATATTTACAACTAAAACCTAGCTGTAGTCCCAACAACACACACATTTTGCCCACAAATGTAGCTTTCTCAGACGTAATTCCATAGACTTCCCAAAATTACTATCCCATCTTATCTTTTCAAATATATTCCGCAATGTAGACTTCAGTCACGCAGCTCTGCCATCTTGTCTGTAGTTCCAACATCTTCCCCTTTTACAAAAACTTCCGTAACAGCCCGCCATCTTAGCTATGGGGCTTTTGCTACTGCAGAGGGCAACAACACACAAAATGTTACAGGTTTCAGCTTTAAGATTTCGTCATGGATTATTTTCCTGTGTATGCCTCTTTAATAGTTTCCTGATCTTTCTGTAGACCCACCATCTTTTGTCAAAGTACCTCAGCCCGTTGAAGGGCTGAAGGGTAAGGACGTGAGTCTGTACTGCGAGATGAGCGGTACAGCTCCGTTCCAGATCACCTGGTTCAAAGACAGGAAACCTCTGATGGAGAGCAGGAAGTTTAAGATGGTGAGCGAGGGCAGCTCAGCTACGCTGCATATCATTGGGATAGAGCCCTCGGATGCCGGCGAATACGAATGTAAAGTGTCAAACAGTGTAGGAAGTGACACCTGCCAGACATCAGTTAAACTCAGAGGTCAGTAGAAATTGCGATAGTCTCAAATTAAAATCATAACTATTAGATAAGTATTGTCACCCTGCTGACTTTGAGTTTTTCTCCTCCCCTCAGAGCCGCCGTCGTTTGTGAAGAAACTGTCAAACATGACAGTGATACTGGGAGAGGAGGTGACCCTTGTAGCCACTGTTAAAGGCTCTGAACCCATTACTGTGTCCTGGGTTCAAGACAAGGATCACATTCTCAGGGACGGTGACAACAGGAAAATCACCTTTGAGAACAACATGGTCGCTCTTAAAGTCTTTAAGGCTGATGCAACCACGGCAGGCAAATACACCTGCCAACTCAGAAACGATGCTGGGAGTGTGGAGTGTTTCTCTAACTTGACTGTTCTAGGTTTGTAATCATATAATTCTCTCTTTCTCATGCAGTTTTTTTCCCCCCATCCTTCCTCCTGCAGGTTTGATTAAGTACATGTTCTGCTTCTTCTCTGTTGCTTCCAGAACCCGCTAAGATAGTGGACAAGCCCGATGCCCTGAGCGTGACAGCCGGCGATATGGCGGCCCTGGAAGTCAAAGTGTGTGGAACTCCGGCGCTCATACCGAAGTGGTTCAAGGATGGCGTCGAGCTGGCCTCCGGGAGGAAATACAGAATCTCATTTTCTCAGATGATTTCCAGCCTGAATGTTCTCTCTGCGGAGAAAGTGGACTCTGGAGAATATACGTTTGAGGTTATGAATGAGGTCGGGAAGGACCTGAGTAAAATTAATCTCACTGTTTTAGGTTAGTGTCTTCTTCCTACTTGGAGTTTAATACCTAGAGCTGGGTATTTATTAACATTCCAAAAATAAGATAGCTGAGATTTGGTACCAATATCAAAATGACTGTCAATATCTTCTTTCTATCTATCTTTTGTATAGCTTACTTTGAGAAATATAAACCTTGATTTCTACAAACGGTGGCAGTTCAACAACATTTTGACTATTATGACTTGACTTGGCTGGGGCGCAACGCGATTTTAGGGGTGCCATATATTACAATAAACAGAAATACTCATTAAGTGTAACAGAAGCCAAGTTCTCAAATGTTAAATATTACTTCAACTCAAGTAACTGCACAATAACTTATAGAAATAAATTAAACGAAAGCTAAAAAAAAAAACCTGGTCTTAATTGACCACATTTTGATTTAAAGGTCCCATGGTATGAAAATGTCCCTTTATGGAGGTTTTTTAACATTAATAAGCGTTCCCCCAGCCTGCCTCTGGTCCCCCAGTGGCTAGAAATGGTGATAGGTGTAAACCGAGCCCTGGGTATCCTGCTCTGCCTTTGAGAAAATGAAAGCTCAGATGGGCCGATCTGGAATCTTCCCTTTATGACGTCATAAGGGGAAAGGTTACCTCCCCTTTCTCTGCTTTGCCCGCCCAGAGAATTTGGCCCCCCATGAGAGAGAGAGAGACATCATGGCTTTCAAACGAGCAGAGTGGCAGTTGGTCAAGCATCACTGCACATTACACTAGTTAACATAATACACTTGGCATCAGGTTACGTTAGCCTACCGTTAGCTAGCAGCTGGATTAAACACGGTTAAAATGCGGACAGCTAAACGGTCCTAACGTGTGGCTTAATAAGTTATTGTTGTTACATTACAAATACTGGTAAATCATTTACATTTGACCATATGGCCTAAGCCACTGGTTCTCAATAATGTTCCCCCTTTGAACAGTGTTTTTAAGCCATGTACCCCATAACCAGCGCAAATAATCTTTTGTAGAAAATACAGTGATAGACTTACTAAACAACAGCCATGTAACGTTTAAATGATGATGGAAAAAGGAGACAAAACTAAATGTTGGAAAGAAGGAAGTCAGGCAAGAATAGGTCGAAAATAATAATAAAAACTTTGAAAAAGAAAGAAAGAAGGAATGCAACGCTAGGGCCGAACTTTAAAAAAAGTGACAAAAACTTAGAAAAAAAGACAGTAGAAGTAACTACAAAAACAATTTGCAAAAAATCTTATGGACCCCCTGCAGTCCTCCAGAGTACCCCTAGGTGGACACCTACCCCCTGCAGTCCTCCAAAGTACCCCTAGGGGGACACGTACCCCCTGCAGTCCTCCAAAGTACCCCTAGGGGGTCACGTACCCCCTGCAGTCCTCCAGAGTACCCCTAGGGGGACACGTATCCCCTGCAGTCCTCCAGAGTACCCCTAGGGGGACACGTACCCCCTGCAGTCCTCCAGAGTACCTCTAGGGGGACACATACCCCTTGCAGTCCTCCAGAGTACCCCTAGGGGGACACGTACCCCTTGCAGTCCTCCAGAGTACCACTAGGGGGACACGTACCCACATTTTAGAAACACTGGCCTAAGCAATAAACAAGTCATTTGGGCACCAGCACTGTTTTAAAAGTATCGGTTCAGGACCGGTATTGGAAAAATCCAAACAATACCCAACCCTACTTATTATATCTGCTACTTACCATATCTGACCAGACATTGAATGTTAGTTTTCAGTAGTTGCCCATACCCAGCCCTATTAATGACAGCACATTTACACCCGATGCTCCACTAACTCCTTGTTTTCCTCCCTAACAGATAAGATCGTACCGCCAACTTTCTCAAGAAAGTTGAAGGATTGCAACACAATCTTTGGAACAGCTGGAGAGATGGAGTGCAAAGTGTCTGGCTCCCCACCTTTCACCATCTCCTGGTACCACGATGGGGAGGAGATACAGAGCGGACCCAATTATGAGATTTCATTCAGCAACAACAGCTGCACGCTCAAAGTGTCCACGCTGAAGCTGTCCGACTCGGGGGTGTATAAATGTAAAGCTGTCAACAAGGCAGGGTCCAGTGAAACAACGGCCTCCTTGGTTGTCAAAGGTCAGGAACTATTTGGATTTTTTTTGTGTTTAAAGTGGTGATTATATACGGTATTTCACACTCTTCCTTAAGGTCTCTTAATAGGGTATGTAACATTGGTTGGGCTGCAAATGGCCCAAGAGGGGAGAGGCTGCTCCTCAGTCACAGAACAGAAGAGAGAGGAGACTGTTTTTGGTGGCCACAAGAGAGAAATACCTTTGCGTGTTCGCCGGACAATACTGGCGTCTTTTCTAAAGAAAGTCGCCCCTCTCTCGCTGCTTTCTCCTCATGTGCAGCAGCACATGGGCAGGCAGTTAGACTGGGAGAAGGGACAGGGTGCTCTGCAGCTGCCAGTCCCAGTGAGTGCTGTTGGCCATGTTGCTGGGACCGGCAGCTCGCGGTGCACTGTACCCAGCGCACAGTCACCTTTTCTGGGGTAACTAGACCACCAACTACCGCCGACCTGATGAAGCTCCATGACCGGCTGCTCACGATGAAATGAGAAAAGTGTCAGCATTCCCTGTAGATAGATAGGTAGGTAGGTAGGTGGATGGATGGATAGGTAGATAGGTAGATAGATAGGTAGGTAGGTAGGTAGGTAGGTAGATAGATAGATAGATAGATAGATAGATAGATAAATAAATAGGTAGATAGATAGGTAGATATATAGATGGATAGATAGGTAGGTAGATAGATAGATAGATATATAGATGGATAGATAGATAGATAGATGGATAGGTAGGTAGGTAGGTAGGTAGGTAGATAGATAGATAGGTAGGTAGGTAGATGGATAGATAGGTAGGTAGGTAGATGGATAGATGGATAGATAGGTAGGTAGGTAGATAGATAGATAGATGGATAGGTAGATGGATAGATGGATAGGTAGGTAGGTAGGTAGGTAGGTAGGTAGATAGATGATAGATAGGTAGGTAGATAGATAGATAGGTAGGTAGATAGATATATAGGTAGGTAGGTAGGTAGATAGATATATAGATACATAGATATATAGATGGATAGATAGGTAGGTAGATAGATATATAGATGATAGATAGGTAGGTAGATAGATATATATATATAGATGGATAGATATATAGATGGATAGATAGGTAGATAGATAGATAGATAGATAGGTAGGTAGGTAGGTAGATAGATATATAGATGGATAGATAGATAGAT
Source organism: Zingel zingel (assembly GCA_023566125.1). Lineage (NCBI taxonomy): Eukaryota > Metazoa > Chordata > Actinopteri > Perciformes > Percidae > Zingel > Zingel zingel. The sequence goes on from CM042327.1 coordinate 1,566,924, forward strand.
AGGTAGGTAGGTAGGTAGATAGATAGATATATATATAGATTTTTATTGATCCCAAAAAATGGGAAATGACGGTGTTGCAGCCGCAAAATATCAGACACACCACACATACAGCGTATACATTAAATAATAGGAAACGATATACATTAAATAACAATAGAATACTACACGAGCAATATTTAAAATATATACAATTTGGAAATAAAATGTACAACGGTTTCAATAGATATACATAAACACAGTACAGTCTGGGACACGGCATTCACGACCGTGGTTCATTTCAATATCCTTGAAAATCGTCCAAACTTTCGTCTTTGTAATTCCTGTGGAAGTGCAAAGCTCGCAGCTAAACTGAATTATATGTGTGAGAGCTACATTCAGGGCCCAGTTTCTCAAACGTAATCCATTTCGGGATATTTCGGATCACGGATTGGATCAAATCTGGGAAATGGGTTTTTCAAAAGCAAAAGAGGGACTCAGAACTAAGATCAGAGCACGTAATCCGATCTTACATTCGATCTGCTTCAAACCTGCCCTTTTTGGGGGTATTTTGGTGTTCGGTTTGGGATCTATTTGATAAAAAAAAAAACAGGATTATCCTGATCCAATCAGAAGGGTGGATTCAGTTGTGATTTCTTTGAACCAAATAAAATCAGAGAGTGGGTTTTTTTTAAGTGAATGATCACAAAATCAATGTTTACTGATGATATATATACATTCCTTCATATTTGAGGCATATGTGAAGCATGTCACATCTAATGAAATATGCTAAACAAACAAAAAACATAACACAATAAGGAATGTAAAATGTTTCTGTTTCTTAAAACTAACTATGGCTATTAGTGTATGTTTATAATGTATGTTGCCTACCTGCAGTTCTCTGCTGAGCCAGCAGGCTACACTGTTGGCTCCATTTCAGGCTCTGGTCAACAGGATTTGGTAATCCTGAATCTTGGTATTTGGATCCCAGTGATCCTGGATAGCAAAACATGGGATTTCCAAATCCGTATCAATTTGATCCAGATTATTTTTTTTTTAAACTGGGCCCTAAAGACCAGCTGGTCTCAGACCAGTGGTCTGTATGTTACATTTTGGGGCGTGACAAAGGTACAGACCAGAGCCAATTAAGGTACAGCCACCGAGTTGACGTCAACTATTCGTTGGGTTTAGCCCGTTTTCAGAGGCAGCTCCAAATTGTGATATTTGCAGAGGGAAGAGATGTCAATGGGACTTTGAGCTTCTCTGTACGTCCTATTTCACCCACCGAACTGTCGTTAATCAACTATGACGAGGTAAACTCGGGTTTGCTTTCTATCGCTCCTTAAGTAAGGGTTAATGCCCGAAACGGTGTCCATTAGCAGGAATACATGGATGGATTAATGCTAGCCTTAGCATGGGAGTTAGATCAAAGATGGCTCCATGTTTGATGAGTTACTGTCTGCTTCTACCCAGAACCTCCGTCGTTCGTGGTGCCGCTACAGCCCGTGGACGCCATGCCCGGCTCCGACGTGACTTTCTCCGCCATGGTGAAAGGCAGTGCCCCCCTCAAGCTGAAGTGGTTCAGAGGAACCAAGGAGATCCTGGCGGGACGGGGCTGTAACTTCTCCCTGAAGGATAACCAGGTTGTTCTGGAGCTGTTCGGCGTGGACAGGTCTCACGCCGGAGAGTACACCTGTCAGATCATCAACGACGCAGGAAAGGAAAGCTGCCCCGTTAATCTCACCGTCAAAGGTCTGTTGGTCCTCCGTTACGTATCATTCAGAAGGAAAGTGCTGCTGTGGATGCTCCACAACACAGACTCTGTGACAGCTTTTTTCTTCATTGTTGTAGTTTTCTGCTACGTGTTTGTCCGTTTGCCGTTTACGTCGCTTCCTCCGATGTTTTGTTGCTTCTAAAAAAAAGTTTTTGCCGTTTTTTATCGAATTATTTACCGCTGTTTCATTGCTGTTTTAGTCGGGTTTTTTCGCCTTTTTCGTGTGTGTGTCTGTGTGTGTGTCGTTGTGTATCTTGTGTTTGTGTTGTATGTGTGTGTGTGTCGTGTATCTTCTCGTGTGTGTGTGTGTGTGTCTTTCTGTATCTTGTTGTGTGTGTGTGTGTGTCGTTGTGTATCTTGTGTTTGTGTTGTGTGTGTGTGTGTCGTGTATCTTCTCGTGTGTGTGTGTGTGTGTGTTTGTCTTTTTGTATCTTTTCGTGTGTGTGTGTCTGTGTGTGTGTCGTTGTGTATCTTGTGTTTGTGTTGTGTGTGTGTCGTTGTGTATCTTCTCGTGTGTGTCTGTGTGTGTTTGTGTGTGTGTCTTTTTGTATCTTTTCGTGTGTGTGTGTGTGTGTGTATCTTCTTGTGTGTGTTTGTGTGCGTGTCATTGTGTATCGTGTGTGTGTGTGTCTGTGTGTATATTCTCGTGTGTCTCTCTCTTTTTTCAACAGTTTGTCGCCTTTCTTTAAACCCATGCTGTCGTGTCTCTCTGTGACTGTGTGTGTGTCTTCTGATACGTTTCGGTGTGGAATAAACTCTGTGTGTGTGTGTGTGTGTGTGTGTGTGTGCGTGTGTGTGCGTGCGTGTGTGTGTGTGTGTGCGTGCCTGTGTGTGTGTGTGTGTGTGTGTGTGTGTGTGTGTGTGTGTGCGTGCGTGCCTGTGTGTGTGTGTGTGTGTGTGTGTGTGTGTGTGTGCGTGTGTGTGCGTGCGTGTGTGTGTGTGCGTGCCTGTGTGTGTGTGTGTGTGTGTGTGTGTGTGTGTGTGTGCGTGCGTGCCTGTGTGTGTGTGTGTGTGTGTGTGTGTGCGTGTGTGCGTGTGTGTGTGTGCTTGTGTCGCTCAGAGCCAGCGGCCTTCTCCAAGAAGCTGAAGGACGTGTCGGTGGAGAAGGGCAAACCGTTGACGCTGGAGTGCCTGTACACCGGGACTCCTAAAATCACAGTCAGCTGGTACAAAGACGGCCAGCAGATCTTCGCTTCCTACAAACACAACATCACCACGACGGAGAGCTCCTGCATCCTCGAGTGTCTGAGCACCGACGACAAAGACGCCGCGGGGAAATACTCCTGCCAAGTCTCCAACGACGCAGGAAAGGACTCGTGTGACGCAACCGTGGCCATCCTCGGTCAGTGCAACCTTTTCTATGCCTCATTTTGGAGAGTTGGTACTTTTGTTATGGATACCTTTTGGGGCAACACGTTCTCACTCCCATCTCGTAAAATATGGACGCTTGGTCAGGTGACCTTTGTCGTTGTTATTGACGCTAAAAGTCTCCTATAGCCCCATATAACGCGCTTTAACTAAACGCGCTTGGTCGGGACTATTGGCGTCACTTTTGACGCAGTTATGTTAAGGATAAGGTCTGTGACTAGCGGGAACGGGACAGTTGGGTTTAGGAAAATCTTGTGGGTGGGCTTACGTTTCCGTGACTCGCGGTAATAGGCTAACGGGACGGACAGTTGGGTTAAGAAAAAAGGTTGTGGGTGGGCTTACGTCTTCGTGACTAACGGGAACAGGACAGTTGGGTTTAGGGAAAGGTTGTGGGTGCGCTTACGTTTCCGTGACTCGCGGGAAGAACGGGACGGTTGGGTTTAGGGAAAGGTTGTGGATGGGGTTACGTTTCCGTGACTAACAGGACGGACGGTTGGGTTTAGGAAAAGGTCGTAGGTGGGCTTACGTTTCTGTGACTAACGGGACAGACGGTTGGGTTTAAGGAAAAGGTCGTAGGTGGGCTTACGTTTCCGTGACTCGCGGTAATAGGCTAACGGGACGGACAGTTGGGTTAAGAAAAAAGGTCGTGGGTGGGCTTACGCTTCCGTGACTAACGGGAACAGGACAGTTGAGTTTAGGGAAAGGTCGTAGGTGGGCTTACGTTTCTGTGACTAACGGGACGGACGGTTGGGTTTAGGGAAAGGTTGTGGGTGCGCTTACGTTTCCGTCACTCGCGGGAAGAACGGGACGGACGGTTGGGTTAGGGAAAGGTCGTAGGTGGGCTTACGTTTCCGTGACTAACGGGACGGACGGTTGGGTGTAGGAAAATCTTGTGGGTGGGCTTACGTTTCCGTGACTCGCGGTAATAGGCTAACGGGACAGACGGTTGGGTTAAGAAAAAAGGTCGTAGGTGGGCTTACGCTTCCGTGACTAACGGGAACAGGACAGTTGGGTTTAGGGAAAGGTTGTGGGTGCGCTTACCTTTCCGTGACTTGCGGGAAGAACGGGACAGTTGGGTTAGGGAAAAGTCGTAAGTGGGCTTATGTTTCCGTGACTAACGGGACGGACGTTTGGGTTTAGGGAAAGGTCGTAGGTGGGCTTACGCTTCCGTGACTAACGGGACGGACGGTTGGGTTTAGGGAAAGGTCGTAGGTGGGCTTACGCTTCCGTGACTAACGGGACCGACGGTTGGGTGTAGGAAAATCTTGTGGGTGGGCTTACGCTTCCGTGACTAACGGTAATAGACTAACGGGACGGACGGTTGGGTTTAGGGAAAGGTTGTGGGTGGGCTTACGTTTCCGTGACTTGCGGGAAGAACGGGACAGTTGGGTTTAGGGAAAAGTCGTAGGTGGGCTTACGTTTCCGTGACTCGCGGTAATAGGCTAATGCTCTCCCCGGTACGTTATACAAACACGCTGAAGGACGCCTTTTTTCGCCGCTTCACACGCTGACAGCCACTGTACAAACGTCCTTATTTTACGAGTTCAGAACGAGAACGGGTTGTTTGGAGAGATGGTACTGTATTTATGGATACCTTTTGGAGAAATGGTTTTTATTTCTTCGATGCTTTAGGCACTTTATTTCAAAGTTTTTGACACTTTTTTCAATATTTTTGTTACTTTTTTGACAATTTTGTTGCTTTTTTTAACAGTGCATGTTAATTAACAAACATGGAATACATGCATGTAAACATGCCAGATTATAGCCGAGGGCTAATTTCCATCCGTAGTCCCACGCCTTCTACGACGGTTTAGGATCTTTGTTGCCGACTTTTTGGGGGGTGTTAAGAGGCCCAAACAGTGAGTGAGAAGACTATATGAGACAGGCAATAATACAGTCAAAATACGTGACTTTTTCTCTTAAAATTAAAGCATGCTAATAATCTCTTCATGTCTGTCTCTGGATATGATTTCTGGCCTTTAGAGAAGTTGAGTTTGAACCCCCTGGTTTAGTTTTGGTGCTCACATAGATTTAACATTCATTCGGCTCAGGTGATGAACCTAATAATGGTAGGAAGCCCCCGGGTTATTAAGAAGCGTTTTGTGCTGTTTATGTTTTAGATTATTGTAATTCCCTTTTTACTTGTTTTAAAAAAAATTCTCTGAGCCGTCTCCAATTGGTGCAAAATGCAGCAGCTAGGCTTTTAACAGGAACAAACACAAGGGCACACATTACTCTTCTCTTCACTGGCTTCCAGCAACATACAGAATTGATTATAAAATTTTAGTTTTAACTTTTAGAGCACTACATGGACAGACGGCTCAATATATCGCAGACGTGTTCACTTGACTCTTCGTTCCGCAGGTCAAAATCTCCTGATGGTCCCTAAAACCCGCCTTAAAACTCGGGAAGATCGCTCCTTTGCTCCAAAATTGTGGAACGCCCTGCCCCTGTCGCTGCGTGTGGCCAATTCTATCGTTTCTTTTAAAACGCAGCTAAAGACACGCTTCAGACACGCTTTCAGTTGACTGAACTATCATGTTTTTATGCTTTGTATGATGATTGCTGCATGTAAAGCACTTTGTGATTCTGTCTGTGATAGGTGCTATATAAATAAAGTTGACTTACTTACTTACTGTTTGTGACCGCAGAACCGCCGTACTTCGTGGAGTCCCTGGAGCCCATGGAGGTAACGTCCGGAGACGGCGTGTGTCTGAAGTGTCAGGTGGCGGGCACGCCGGAGATCAAGGTGGCGTGGTTCAAGGCGGACGGGAAGATCCGGTCCAGCCCTACCTGCAGGCTGGAGTACACCAAGGGCGTGGCCTGTCTGAAGCTCAGCAAAGCCACCAAGGCCGACATCGGAGAGTACACCTGCAGGGCTGAGAACCAGATAGGCTCCGCCTCCTCCACCTGCAGACTCAACGTGGCAGGTAAACGGCCTGCACATTCACATCGTGGCCTTTAAAAGGTCACTTTATCTCCTAGGTTATTTTTCACTCATTAAAGGACAATTCCGGCGTAAAATGACCCTAGGGGTTAATAACAGATGTGTACCGAGTCGACTTTTCCTCCATCTCTCCCTCCAGAGGCCAAAACGCCGCCGTCCTTCCCGAAGAAGATCACCAGCCTGCAGCAGACCGAAGGCCAGCCGGTGCGCTTCGAGTGCCGCGTGGCCGGCTCCTCGCCCGTCGACGTGTCGTGGCTGAAAGACGGCAAGCCGCTGCAGTCGGGAGACGACTTCACCGTGCTGTACGACGACAACACGGCCGTGCTGCAGATCGCATGCGGAGAAATGAGGCATTCTGGGGAATACACCTGCGTGGCCACCAACAGCGTGGGCTCGGCCTCCTGCAGAGCCAAACTCACCCTGCAAGGTGTGTGTGCGTGTGTCTGTTTGTGTCTCTGTATATTTGTGTGTGAGTGTGTGTGTGTGTGTCTGTGTGTATCTTCTCGTGTGTGTGTGTGTGTGTGTGTCTGTGTGTATCTTCTTGTGTGTGTGTCTGTGTGTGTGTGTGTGTGTGTGTGTGTGTGTGTGTGTGTGTGTGTGTGTGTGTGTGTGTGTGTGTGTGTGTGTATCTTCTTGTGTGTGTGTGTGTGTGTGTGTGTGTGTGTGTGTGTGTGTGTGCGTGTGTGTGTCTATATATGTTGAATTCTGGCCTGAAAGGGTTTAATGTTGCCATGTTAACTTTATATTTGTACCCTTTATGTACATATTTAGTTATGAAAATGTTTATTTTAAATGTGTGATCCTATAACGCGTAAATCAACAATTCATTCATCCTGCAGGACCTTCAGGAAATTAACAGGTTCTTCTGTTTAGTTTGAAGATTTTCTCAACCTCCTCCGGCCTGTGAGCCCGTTCTTTACATCCCAAAATCACCTCACAGGGCTTTTGGTTTCCCCCTGAGCAGCAGAAAGAGTGATGCTGATATCACACGAAGAATTAACAACACAGAGCAGCTATTATATGGAGGGAATATTTATTCATAATTCAAATTGAAAGTCCAAAGAGAAAACGAAGCAAGATCAAATTAAAAATAGTATTATTTTACTACACTACTAGGAAAAATCATGCCATAATTAAATGTGAAATGTAAAAGCTTAAATGGAAATATTTAAATTAAAATCTCAAATAGAAAAAAAAAAATAATTTTATTTTAGACTTTCCCCTTTATAATTTTCAATTTGACATTTTATCTTTTGAATTTTATGTTTCACATTTGACATTGACATTTTAAGATTCACCTTTTTACATTTCGATTTAACATTAAGCTTTTCGTTTAGAAGTGACAGGTGTCAATTTAAATGAGTTTTAAATGTTCCTAGTAGTGTAGTAAAATAATACTATTTTTAATTTGATCTTGCTTCGTTTTCTCTTTGGACTTTCAATTTGAATTATGAATAAATATTCCCTCCATATTATTACAGAAACAGAGAGAAATAAAAGATGGAAAGGTTTAGGGCTGCAACTAACGATTAATATTATTAATCCAGAAGTCAATCCACAGATTAATCGACAAGAAATAAAACGAATTTGTAATAACTATGATCCAAACACTATAGGATCTATAAGATCTAAAGGATCTATACGACCTAAAGGATCTAAAGGATCTATAAGATCTAAAGGATCTTTAAGATCTAAAGGATCTAAAGGATCTATAAGATCTAAAGGATCTAAAGGATCTATAAGATCTAAAGGATCTATAAGAACTAAAGGATCTAAAGTATCTATAAGATCTAAAGTATCTAAAGGATCTATAAGATCTAAAGGATCTAAAGGATCTATAGGATCTATAAGATCGATAAGATCTAAAGGATCTATAGGCTCTTTAAGATCTAAAGGATCTATAAGATCTAAAGGATCTATAAGATCTAGAGGATCTATAAGATCTAAAGGATCTAAAGGCTCTTTAAGATCTAAAGGATCTATAAGATCTAGAGGATCTATGAGATCTAAAGGCTCTTTGAGATCTAAAGGATCTATAAGATCTAAAGGATCTAAAGGATCTAAAGGATCTATAAGATCTAAAGGCTCTTTAAGATCTAAAGGATCTATAAGATCTAAAGGATCTAAATGATCTAAAAGATCTAAAGGATCTATAAGATCTAAAGTATCTAAAGGATCTAAAGGATCTATAAGATCTAAAGGATCAATAAGATCTAGAGGATCTAAAGGATCTAAAGGATTACATTTACAACCCCCACAATAATCCTTTTGGGGCTTTTCCAAAGTATCTTTTTTAATGTTTTTGTCGCTTTTTATGAGGTTATTTTTTATTTATTATATTATTATATTTATTAAAGGTTTATTTAGATAGGGACAGATGCGATAAAAACATAGATTAAAAAAAAGATTCAACAGTCATCTGATGTACGTATCATAGTGTTTTTAGGACACTTGTCCCTAGTAGGGCTTTTGGTTACAAATAAAAATACAGATTTACGTTATTATTAAAATACAATAACAATGAAATAAAAAGAAATGAAATGAAAATGGAAGGAAAGTATACAATGAGAGCACAGTTTAAAAACTAAATATGAGAGCAAGATTGTTCCCGAATTAGCCACAATTTGGTATTTCTTTTTAAAAGTGGCTAAAGTCGGGATACATTTCAAGTGGCAGAAAGTTCCATAATTTTGCCCCTTTTGTTGTTTTTCGTCATTGTGTTTTGGACAATTCTTTTGAGTTTTTTTCTCTCTGTTTTTGGTGCTTTTCCCAATTTTTTTTGTGCCTTTTCTGATATTTTTATCCTTTTTTGTCTCTTTTTTTCAATTTTTTTCTGCAGTTTTGTCAATGTCGTCGTCTCTTTTCTCAATCCATGCATCCAAAGTTATGCCCTTGCCCGAGGCTCATGGGTATTGTAGTATTTAGAGCCGTCCGTCACAGACACAAGAAAGAATTGTTTTTTTTTAAGAAACATTAAACACATAGTCATCTGCATATAGTGTGAACCGACACGGGGCCGCGAGCCTGAGGTTGAGAAACTGTTTGTAATTAAACTCTTGTGATGGTAAATCCAAAGATCTGTCAGACAGTCTGACTGTTCAAAATGTTTCCCTGTAAAGATGTGTTGTCCCATCTTCCTCCTGCTCTTTTCACGGCTTCTACAGAACCAAGATACCCGCCGGCCTTTGACAGGAAGTTGTCGCCACAGGAAGTGACGGTGGGCGACAGCATTGAGCTCGAGTGTCACATGACCGGCTCTGCCCCCATTAAAGTCACATGGTCCAAAGACCACAAAGACATTCGCACTGGGGGGAATTATAAGATGAGCTGCGTGGACAACACGCCCCACCTGTCCATCCTGAAGGCCGATAAAGCCGACACGGGGAGATACTTCTGCCATGCTTCTAACGACATGGGGAAGGATTCTTGCTCCTCTGACATCACGGTCAAAGGTATTTTAACCCGGGCCACACCCACCTAACCCCGGCCCTCTCTTCTTTAACACTCTGCCCCCTTCTAGTGATGTTACATACATAATCATACACACAGTACAGAGGTTGCCTACCATGCAGGCAATTTTTAAAAACATAAATAATAAATCAAGTTATCTATGGTTCTTTATAGAATTAAAACGTAGAATGGCTGCAGGTACAAAAGAGTATTTATATCTATTTGTTCTGAGTTTTGGGAGGATAACGCGTGCTCCGGATGGCAACATCTGAAATTCAGCCCGTAAGGGATGGGTACTATCTGACAGGATAGATCCAACCCTTTTTAGCATCTGCTTCTGATAAAGCTCCTCCAGACCTTTTTCTTTTTTTATAAAAAAATACGTATATACGTATACGCATAAAAACGTAGTAGAAAACGTGACGCTGTTTGTATCACGCATGCGTCGAAACACTTGACGGCCAGGCGGCACAACTGGCGGCATATTTTTGTAGGCTACATTTGATGTTATTCATTATGCAGTCTGTTTTATGAAGATATTTAAATTAAGTACTTGTTGTCACTGATCCCAAACTGATGTCCGTGTACTACGCCTTGGCGACATTGTTATTTTTGTGACATGTAGTGTTAGCCAGGCAAAACCCTGACGAACTTCCGGTAAATTTGAGATTAGCTCTGCAAGTCAGTCTGAGAGCCCATTCAAGCCCATTTCCAATTTTTCCAAATCAAGGCACCAATCACAATCGTTGAGGCAGGCTTTACACCAATCACAACCGTTGAGGCGGGCTTTACACCAATCACAACCGTTGAGGCGGGCTTTACACCAATCACAACCGTTGAGGCGGGCTCTACACCAATCACAACCGTTGAGGCGGGCTCTACACCAATCACAACCGTTGAGGCGGGCTCTACACCAATCACAACCGTTGAGGCGGGCTCTACTCCAATCACAACCGTTGAGGCGGGCTTTACATGATGACGATAGCGCAGTGATGGCAAGCAGCTTTTTGTTTACATTCAACATAACGGCCACCGAAGCGCAGCAGCTTGTTGATGCCACTGTCGCTGCTACGTCACCCAGATCTTTGGTGTGATTGGTTGAAGGACTATCCAATGGGCCCAGAGGCATTTGAGCGGAGTCCGTTGGAAATGGGCTGTGAATGAAGCTCCCACTCTCAGTTACAACTGAGAAGGGTCTGGGGTCAACCAGGCTAATGTAGTGTGGGGATGTTGTGATGTTTTTAAATGTAGCTTACGCTATGCATTACGAGGTGTTTATATGGATGCCAATCCAAAATAATAAAGGAGTTGTTACATGTTACATGAACGTACACCATTTTGGTTACATATGGAACGAAGTCTGACTTCTTCTGTCACTGCAAACTTTCAGTTTCCTCCACACTCCCCATGAAATTCCCGCGGTGCAAAGGTGCGCAAGCGTGGAACAGATCACGCAATGTCGTAATAAGATTATCATCTAAGCATGCGCATGTCGGATCGTGCAGGCAGCACAGATCGTGTACCCACAGGTATTTTAACCCGGGCCCTCTCTTCTTTAACACTCTGCCCTCTTTCATAGGCCGTTTCTTTTCTTTCTTTTTGCGGAGGAACAGACTTCCTCTCCTCACCGGCCGCTTTCTTCCCTTGTTCTTCCTTTTAGAGCGTAAAAACCCTCCTGTGTTCACCAAAAAGCCCTCGGAGCACATGGAGGACACGGAGGGCAAACTGGTGAAGATGGAGAGCCGAGTCAGCGGCTCGCAGCCCATCATCGTGAGCTGGTTCAAAGATGACGCGGAGATCAGCAGCTCCGACCGATACGACGTCAGCTTCAAGAGCAACGTGGCCGTGCTGTGCATCAAGAGCAGCCGGGTGGCGGACAGCGGCCGGTACTCGTGCCGCGCCGCCAACGAAGCCGGGGAGACTTCCTGTGAAGTCACGGTGGGAATCTCAGGTGGGTTCACACCAAGCGCCAACTCTCGGGCTTATAAAAGTGCAGCTAAGCAAACGTGGAAGCTCTTTAAGCCTGCGTTCTTTTTAATTTCCAGCAGGGGGCGACTCCGCAGTCTCGCAACTTTTTAGTTTTTTGAATTTCTTTACAGGAACAAACTTGCTCTCCTCACCGCCGTTTCCTTCTGTTGTTCTTTCTTGTTTCTTTCTCTTATTTGTTTACAAGTTTGCCTAACATCTTCATCTTTATGAGATGTGAATAGTTCAGAGTCATCTGTTGTTATATTTGCTGTTTTAAAGTTCTGTGGAAGATTATAATGATCAGTCCCTCCAGGATTTCGTGGTCTTTTTTTGAGATTATTGCGGCCCAAAATGACGCGGGAGCTTTTGTAAAAGAAATTGAGATAAAAGTTGTGACGTCTTTTGTATTTTTGTTGCAATGAAGTTGCGGGAGACAGTGAAAGGAAACTTGTTTTGGGGAGAATATAACTACTCTGGGCTGAGATGTCCTAGTAACCAAAAAGGCTCAGGATGCTGCAAATGTTGGTATAATATGAAAATGGCTGGTGGATCAAATCTGAACATATGTGTCAGTGGCTTGTTGATCTTTACATTGTTAGTTAATTTCCTATCCTGTCCTGGGACACACACACACACACACACACACACACACACACACACACACACGCACACACACACACACACACACTAACCTGGCCTGGGACACTCATTCATACGGTTTGATAAAGGACTTATTGGACTTTAACTTATCATTGCACTTACAATAACGAGCGTAGGTGTCCTCAATTTAGGTCTTTAGGTTTTTCCTGCATCTACACAGCAGATGTGTGCACGTGTTTGTGTGATTGTGTGTGTGTGTGTGTGTGTGTGTGTGTGTGTGTGTGTGTGTGTGTGTGTGTGTGTGATTGTGTGTGTGTGTGTGTGTGTGTGTGTGTCTGTCTGAAATGTTCTGCACGGTCTTTCGCTGTACGTTTTGTTGGTAAATGTGAGATGTTCGAGTCACACACGTCTGGTCTTCATATCACAAACAAGGAAATTAATTTGGCGACGTACGTGTGTGACGTCATCCCGTTCTCACTCCCTCTTAGTCAGCGGCTCTCAGAGTCCCATACTGACGTAAAGTCTGGCACGTGGGACTGCTGGGATTGGTTGAAGTTCGCGGGAAACTCCGGTTATTGGTTAATTCACGATGATTGGTTATATTCGCGACATCGCAAAATCCTGGAGGGACTTAATGATGTTATATATGTTTTAGTATTTGCTTCCTGGACTAAATTATTTCTTCAACAAGTCCAGCTGATCTTCCTGAGCTCTGACTCCAGAACAGTCTGCAGAAATAAAATGCCACTCGTCTCTCCCGCAGAGTCCAAGAAGCCTCCGGTGTTCGACGTCCCTCTGAAGCCGCTGACGGTTGCAGAGGGCGACAAGCTGAGCCTGCGGTGTCACGTGTGTGGCTCCCCGCCTCTGAAGATCCAGTGGATGAAGGACCGGAAGGATCTGACGGCGGCCGGCAGCACCAGGATCAGCTTCTCTGACGGGACGGCCTGTCTGGAGATCAGCGCGGTCTCACGCCACGACGCTGGGGATTACCTCTGCAAGGCCACCAATGATGCCGGCAGCGAGTTCTGCAAGGCCAAAGTCACCGTCCAAGGTACCAAAAACTGTGAAAAGATACAGATCTTTTTGTGCACTTGGACCAGCGGTCGATGTATACGTTGCGTTGGTTTATAATAGGTCTTCTGTTGCTTTCACATCTACCTTGTTTGGTCCGTTTGAACCAGCCTCAGTTTCACTACGGGCCACACTGGAAAATTAGAATCACATAAAGGGCCAGACATGTAGAGATTATTGCTTTTATGTCGTCGAAAAAGTCAAATATATGTGACTGTATTATTGCATGTCTCCTATAGTCTTCTCACTGATAGTTTGGTTGGCAAAAATGTCGAAGAAAATGCCCAAAAAGCGTAAAAAGCTTTTTTTAAAAAGCTAAGCTCCGGACGGAGCCACGGTGCCTCTGCTGAATAGTCTCAGGAAGGAACTTGTTTTGGTGGAACATGTGGTCGTTCAGAAGTAGCTTTAGTCGTGCAACAGAAAACTCAGATTGGACAGATAGTCTAGCTAGCTGTCTGGATTTACCCTGCAGAGATCTGAGGAGTTAACCATAGTCCTCACACATCAGCCGGAGGTTAGAACGCCAACACAGAGACAGAGGAAGGGGACGCCATTCTGATGCTACCAAGCCATCACCTCCCGTTAGCATCCCATTGACTCCCATTCATTTTGATGCTACCAAGCCATCACCTCCCGTTAGCATCCCATTGACTGCCATTCATTCTGATGCTACCAAGCCATCAGCTCCCGTTAGCATCCCATTGACTGCCATTCATTCTGATGCTACCAAGCCATCAGCTCCCGTTAGCATCCCATTGACTGCCATTCATTCTGATGCTACCAAGCCATCAGCTCCCGTTAGCATCCCATTGACTGCCATTCATTCTGATGCTACCAAGCCATCAGCTCCCATTAGCATCCCATTGACTGCCATTCATTCTGACGTCACTTTGACAGAGAATAACTTTACATCTGAAGCGTTTAAAGACTCTATTTGTCCGTTGTTTATTTCTAAAGAAACACAACAATGTATAAAAGGCTCCATTACCTTGTAGCTCACGTTATGGCTCCGTAGCAGACGTTGTTATAAAAATAGGCTAACGATTGGGTCATAACCACGAGACTTACTGTCTCATAGTAGAGGAATTACCGTATAGTCCAGGAGAAGCTCTCAGGCAGTTTGGACTTCCATTAGCTGTTTAAGTGTAATTACTAATGTTAACTATCATGTTAGTGATCAGTAATTAGCCTGTGCCTATGTTATCTCCTTACATATACCTACGCTCTCCGTCTCTGCTAGATTGGGAATGATTGAGATTTCTCTTGGCACAGCTACCAGAAGACTTCCAACTTTCAGACAGGTTGCTCACGTCACATCTACGTCTTCAAGCTCAGTTGGAGGCTGCTCATTACAGCGCAACCTCCCAACTTTTTTCACCGGAAAAGTGCTTCTAACGGCCTTCACTGGTCTCCGTCCAGAGACACGGGACCTGCTGGTCCAGTATATATACTGCCTATAGGACTAACTAGTACCTGAGAGAGACCTGCTGGTCCAGTATATATACTGTCTATAGGACTAACTAGTACCTGAGAGGGACCTGCTGGTCCAGTATATATACTGTCTATAGGACTAACTAGTACCTGAGAGGGACCTGCTGGTCCAGTATATATACTGCCTATAGGACTAACTAGTACCTGAGAGAGACCTGCTGGTCCAGTATATATACTGTATATAGGACTAACTAGTACCTGAGAGGGACCTGCTGGTCCAGTATATATACTGTCTATAGGACTAACTAGTACCTGAGAGGGACCTGCTGGTCCAGTATATATACTGTCTATAGGACTAACTAGTACCTGAGAGGGACCTGCTGGTCCAGTATATATACTGTCTCTGGATGTTATAAGTCAGTGAAATCCTTTTCTGCTGTCAGATATCAAACAGCTCCCCCTGGTGGATGCTGTGAGTCGGTCCGTGTTTTGGTGAGCAGAGTGGTGACGTTGCACCGTGTTGTTGTTGTTGTTGTTCCAGAGAAACCCGGCGCCGCTCCGGCTCCGGCTGAGGCTCCAGCGGCCGCTCCGACCAAGAAACTGGAAAACCTGTTCTTCGTCGAGGAACCCAGAACTACGCACGTCCCCGAGAGTGAGACACACGACACACAACACAAGACTTTCACACAGAAATGGATCATAAAGTGTCTATATGTCTTTTAAATGAAATATTAAATACAGGAAATGACACAATGACTGTCAGTGAGCATGTTGGCAGTTTGGTTTTGAGAGTTTGTGTTTTCATGTCTTGTTTCCCGTCCGCTGCGTCCTCTGATAACAGCTGACAGTAGATTAACGTTCTCACAGCGCCGTGCCGGCTCCAACAACTGACGAGACAACAGCAGTCCTCCGTCTCGCCTGTGACTCCCACAATCCTACGCCGTGTGGTCAGCGGCACATGCGCTCCGCTAAGGCCTCCTGCACACTGGCTGCCTGGCGTGAGTGTGGCGTTTCTGCTGCCTGGCGTGAGCGTGGCGTTTCTGCTGCGTGGCGTTTCTGCTGCGTGGCGTGAGCGTGGCGTTTCTGCTGAATGGCGTGAGCGTGGCGTTTCTGCTGAATGGCGTGAGCGTGGCGTTTCTGCTGCGTGGCGTGAGCGTGGCGTTTCTGCTGAATGGCGTGAGCGTGGCGTTTCTGCTGAATGGCGTGAGCGTGGCGTTTCTGCTGCGTGGCGTGAGCGTGGCGTTTCTGCTGCCTGGCGTGAGCGTGGCGTTTCTGCTGCGTGGCGTGAGCGTGGCGTTTCTGCTGAATGGCGTGAGTGTGGCGTTTCTGCTGAATGGCGTGAGTGTGGCGTTTCTGCTGAATGGCGTGAGCGTGGCGTTTCTGCTGAATGGCGTGAGCGTGGCGTTTCTGCTGCGTGGCGTGAGCGTGGCGTTTCTGCTGCCTGGCGTGAGCGTGGCGTTTCTGCTGCGTGGCGTTTCTGCTGCGTGGCGTGAGCGTGGCGTTTCTGCTGCCTGGCGTGAGCGTGGCGTTTCTGCTGCGTGGCGTGAGCGTGGCGTTTCTGCTGCCTGGCGTGAGCGTGGCGTTTCTGCTGCGTGGCGTGAGCGTGGCGTTTCTGCTGCCTGGCGTGAGCGTGGCGTTTCTGCTGCGTGGCGTGAGCGTGGCGTTTCTGCTGCGTGGCGTGAGCGTGGCGTTTCTGCTGCGTGGCAGCTGCGTGGCGTGAGCGTGGCGTTTCTGCTGCGTGGCGTGAGCGTGGCGTTTCTGCTGCGTGGCGGCTGCGTGGCGTGAGCGTGGCTGCGTGGCGTGAGCGTGGCGTTTCTGCTGCGTGGCGTGAGCGTGGCGTTTCTGCTGCGTGGCGTTTCTGCTGCGTGGCGTTTCTGCTGCGTGGCGTTTCTGCTGCGTGGCGTTTCTGCTGCGTGGCGTTTCTGCTGCGTGGCGTGAGCGTGGCGTTTCTGCTGCGTGGCGTTTCTGCTGCGTGCCGTTTCTGCTGCGTGCCGTTTCTGCTGCGTGTGCAGGAGGCCTAACGGCCCACATACGTTACGGGTTAAATGTAGCCAAAGCGTGAGACTGGCCGGGAGTCTGAATTCCAGCTGCCGTGAGATTTAAGATGAAATAAAGATCAGACTTTGTAGTTTTGGTCCTAACTCCTGACCCTGCCGCTCCACAGAGGGAACTGCCACCTTCATCGCCAAAGTGGGCGGTGACCCGATCCCCAGCGTGAAGTGGATGAAGG
>CM042327.1:1588738-1661238 GCA_023566125.1 Zingel zingel
CCGCCATCATCTCATTCGTTGTCTTTTTTTACACCCGTCTCGACCACTGACCGTTAATATTAATGGACAGAGCATGTGTGACGTCACCCATTGGTTGGTGGAGATCTGCTAGGAGTTGTTGAGTTTGCCGTTACGGGAGCAGCCATCCTGGTTGGGGATGTGATTTGAGACGAGAGGGTGGAGTGAGGGAGTAGAGAGGGAGGAGTGAGGGAGTAGAGAGGGAGGAGTGAGGGAGGAGAGAGGGAGGAGAGAGGGAGGAGAGAGAGAGGAGTGAGGGAGGAGTGAGGGAGTAGAGAGGGAGGAGTGAGGGAGGAGTGAGGGAGGAGAGAGGGAGGAGAGAGGGAGGAGAGAGAGAGGAGTGAGGGAGGAGAGAGGGAGGAGAGAGAGAGGAGTGAGGGAGGAGTGAGGGAGGAGAGAGAGAGGAGTGAGGGAGGAGTGAGGGAGGAGAGAGAGAGGAGTGAGGGAGGGGAGAGGGAGTAGAGAGAGAGGAGTGAGGGAGGAGAGAGAGAGGAGAGAGGGAGGAGAGAGGAGTGAGGGAGGAGTGAGGGAGGAGAGAGGAGTGAGGGAGGAGAGAGAGAGGAGTGAGGGAGGAAAGAGAGAGAGGAGAGAGGAAGGAGAGAGAGGAGAGAGAGGAGTGAGGGAGGATAGAGAGAGGAGAGAGGGAGGAGAGAGGGAGGAGAGAGAGAGGAGTGAGGGAGGAGTGAGGGAGGAGAGAGGGAGGAGAGAGGGAGGAGCCATAGACTTTTGGGCACTATCTGACTGTGACGTTAGCTGAGAGTTGGCAACACAAGGAGTCTCCCCCTGCAGGAAGTCAGATAGAAAGCAGGTTTAAGGAGTCTCCTCCTGCAGGAATTCAGATAGAAAGCAGGTTTAAGGAGTCTCCCCCTGCAGGAAGTCAGATAGAAAACAGGTTTAAGGAGTCTCCCCCTGCAGGAAGTCAGATAGAAAGCAGGTTTAAGGAGTCTCCTCCTGCAGGAAGTCAGATAGAAAGCAGGTTTAAGGAGTCTCCCCCTGCAGGAAGTCAGATAGAAAGCAGGTTTAAGGAGTCTCCTCCTGCAGGAATTCAGATAGAAAGCAGGTTTAAGGAGTCTCCTCCTGCAGGACTTCAGATAGAAAGCAGGTTTAAGGAGTCTCCCCCTGCAGGAATTCAGGTAGAAAGCAGGTTTAAGGAGTCTCCCCCTGCAGGAATTCAGGTAGAAAGCAGGTTTAAGGAGTCTCCCCCTGCAGGAATTCAGAGAGAAAGCAGGTTTAAGGAGTCTCCCCCTGCAGGAATTCAGGTAGAAAGCAGGTTTAAGGAGTCTCCCCCTGCAGGAATTCAGATAGAAAGCAGGTTTAAGGAGTCTCCCCCTGCAGGAATTCAGAGAGAATGCAGGTTTAAGGCAGTTCCGCATTTGCAGCACTTCGCCAAATCGGATGCTTTGTCCTTTAATATTAACTGTCTACGGTCTCGACTCAAATCCCTCCTCCCTTCATCATAACCGTCCCATGACCCCATTTCTAACCGTGTGGATGTTGTGTCGATGAGAAAACTACCATTCAAGTGTTGTCATACATTCCCAGTTGTGATGACCAGACCCGTTTACCCATTCACGTCTTTATCTGTTCTAGCTGAACAAATTCATTTCACCAAACGCATCCACAACATCGAAGTCAACGAGCGCCAGTCGGCCACCTTCGAGTGCGAGGTGTCCTTCGACAACGCGATCGTTTCGTGGTACAAAGACACCTGGGAGCTGCGAGAGAGCCCCAAGTACAACTTCACGAGCGAGGGCCGAAGACATTTCATGGTCATCCGAAACGTGGCCGTGGAAGACGAAGGTGTGTAGAGCGCCGGCCCGGCGAGCCCCCAGCGGCCTGTCACAAAGCCCTGTAGATTTTTGTTTTTTTATGACTTGAGCACTAAACGTCTTCATTAATAATCCCGTGTAGGCGTGTACTCAGTGATTGTGAGGTTGGAGCCCCGAGGAGAGGCTAAGAGCACGGCCGAGCTTTATTTGTCTGGCAAAGGTACAGTTCCTAGTCAGACGCCTTTTTCTGTGTTTGTGTACAGCTTTGGTCTGGTTGTGTGTCTGTATGTGTCTGACGCCTTGTTCACTCTTCCCTCCCTCTTTCACAGAAATTGAACTAGCAATGGTGCCCTTGGGTAAGTATTTTGTTTTCTAGACAACTTTGGTCTATGAGCGACATTTAAGGGAAATCCTCTTGTTTCCCCGTCTCCACCAGAGTCTTTATTCATCCCTTTCATCTCGGTAAAACCAGGATTTAAAAAATATTCAACTTTTTTTTCCAAAAATGTTCAACTTTTTTTTCCAAAAATATTCTACTTTTTTTTTTTTTAAATAATAAACTTTTTTTCAAAAAATATTAAACTTTTTTTTCTCACAAATTTTCAACTTTTTTCAAAAAATATTCTACTTTTTTTTCAAAAAATATTCAAATTTTTTTCCGAAAATATTAAACTTTTTTTCAAAAATATTCAATTTTTTTTCAAAAAATATTCAACTTTTTTTCAAAAAATATTCTACTTTTTTTTTTTTTTAAATATTCTACTTTTTTTTCAAAAAAAGTAGAATATTTTTTCCAAAAATATTAAACTTTTTTTTCTCACAAATTTTCAACTTTCTTTTAAAAAATATTCAAATTTTTTTCCAAAAATATTAAACTTTTTTCCAAAAAATATTCAAATATTTTTTCCAAAAATATTCAAATATTTTTCCAAAAATATTCAAATATTTTTTCCAAAAATATTCAAATTTGTTTTCCAAAAATATTAAACTTTTTTTTTTTTAAATATTCAACTTTTTTTCAAAAAATATAAAACTTTTTTTCAGACCGGAGACTTGCAGGGAGACAAAAGTTTACACTCGTCTCGTCCAGAATCTTTGTTCTGAACTGAGCCATGTTCACGCGAACACACAACGATTACAGGACACATTTATACACATATTGACAGTGCTATTATGGCAGGAACAAACTGTCTTTATTTATAACCTTTCAACAACTCTGGCAAATGCTGGGAAACAAGAGCATCTTCCAAACACTACTACACGCAGTCCTGTTTCTCTGAAATAAAGTTCTGGTATGAACCATATTCCATATTCTGTAGATGTCCCAGACTCCTCAGTTCAGAGGCCTGATGTGCCTTCGTCGGTCGCTATTCAAGGTAAGACTGGAATCAGAAGTAGGTTTCACTTCCCTTTAAAGGGTAACTACCGTTTTTTTTCAACTTGGACCTTATGTCCCCATGTTTTTGTGTCTAAGTGATTGATGGGAACAACAATCTTTGACATTGGTCCTGTATTAAGTGAGATCGCTGCAATCGGCAGCAGAGAAACAAGCTATAATGTAAGTTAATTGGACAATTGTGCAGCTCGTATTTACGTCCACTAAGTGCTCGTTTTTGCCGTTGACAGACTCAGATTATTATTCTAAGTGTCTGACAACATTATGGAAAGGATTTCTAAGGAGGTCGACCTTTCTCTTAAAGAGTAAGATCCTTTTTTTAATTATAAAATACATTTGTGAATTTGCGTTCTCTAAACCCACCAGACTCCATGTAAATAAACAGTAATTTAAGCATCGTAGCATACACTTCATTCAAAGTCGACAGAAACAAAATAAATCTATGAAAAGCCGTTATGGGTCGTCTTTCCACTTTTCCAACCATCACAACTCTAGTTTTGGTTGAAATAAACACATAGTTAACTGATTTACATGGGAAAATATGTTTGCTCTATGCACGCTAAAAGTGTTGTTTTTTTAAATGGAGTCTGGTGGGATTAGCGCTAGTGACTTCAGAGCTGTTTCTAGTTAAACAGAAAGGTCTTAAAGAGGTTTTAAAGGTCTATCTCTGTAGGGATCCATCCCATAATATTGTCAGACACTTAGAATAATAATCTGAGCCTGTCAGCGGCAGGCTCAGTGGACGCTGACTGATGCTGAACATTAGTCCTGTAGGGTTACATTGCACTAGCCCGGTCTGTGGCTGCCGGTTAAAGCGTTCACGTTTAATACTGGACCAGTTTCAAATATTGTTGTTTCCATCAGTCAAACACAGAAACATGGGGACATGGGGTCCCGGTTGACGGTAGTTACCCTTTAAAGTCTTTTTATCACAAAGATGTTAAAACAACTTCTGTAAAAGAAGTTTGGAGTGAAGCCCCCAGAGCTCACAGCAGTCCGTGAAATGCTCACGTTATTTTTGATCTATTGATTAGTGTACACGGACACGTTCATGTCGTTTTTTTCATGGTGGTCAGCACAAAATGGGACGGAGACGGCCACGGTCTCTGGGGGACGCGCGACAACAACGGGACGGGTGTGTTTAGGAAAAGAAAGACGGGGAAATGCATGGTCGTACGCGGGACACGATCCCCGGTCTCCTGGGGTGAAAGTCCTGTGTCGTTTGAGGCGTCCTCCACCCCAACCAACCTCCCATACTACTCGCTACCGTAGTCGCTCTGTGATCACGAAAGATGCTTCCCATTGAAATACATTATTTTAAAATTCTTGCTCACCACCACGAAAAAAAACGACGTGAACACGAATCAATAGATTAAATAACGGGGTCCGTGTAACGCTCATCAGTTCACTTTTCTAAGCACAAACCGACATTTTTTTCCACCTTGACCAGAGCATGTGAGCGGAGTGGAGCGGGAGCACGAGTGGGCGGGTCTTAGACAGAGCGCCGAGCGGCATGTTTAAAAGGACGGAGCGTCGCTCTATTTCCCGCTCACACCACGAGTCTGAAGCACGCTCAGTCAAGCCTGACCCAGAATCCATCTGTCTCGCTCTGTCATCAACGGACTATTTTCATTCAAAACTCGGCTCAATAATTGAGTTCAAAAAGTACTTCAAAAAAGAAAAGGAGAAATCATACAGGTGTAGTAGGAGGTGGAGAGGAGGACATGATGGAGCTTTGAGGGGGGAGAGGAGGGTCTGATGGAGCTTTGAGGGGGGAGAGGAGGGTCTGATGGAGCTTTGAGGGGGGAGAGGAGGACATGATGGAGCTTTGAGGGGGGAGAGGAGGACATGATGGAGCTTTGAGGGGGGAGAGGAGGGTCTGATGGAGCTTTGAGGGGGGAGAGGAGGACATGATGGAGCTTTGAGGGGGGAGAGGAGGACATGATGGAGCTTTGAGCGGGGGAGCGGAGGGCGTGATGGAGCTTTGAGGGGGGAGTGGAGGGCCTGATGGAGCTTTGAGGGGGGAGCGGAGGGAGTGATGGAGCTTTGAGGGGGGAGAGGAGGACATGATGGAGCTTTGAGGGGGGAGAGGAGGGTCTGATGGAGCTTTGAGGGGGGAGAGGAGGGTCTGATGGAGCTTTGAGGGGGGAGAGGAGGACATGATGGAGCTTTGAGGGGGGAGAGGAGGACATGATGGAGCTTTGAGGGGGGAGAGGAGGGTCTGATGGAGCTTTGAGGGGGGAGAGGAGGGTCTGATGGAGCTTTGAGGGGGGAGAGGAGGGTCTGATGGAGCTTTGAGGGGGGAGAGGAGGGTCTGATGGAGCTTTGAGGGGGGAGAGGAGGGTCTGATGGAGCTTTGAGGGGGGAGAGGAGGACATGATGGAGCTTTGAGGGGGGAGCGGAGGGTCTGATGGAGCTTTGAGGGGGGAGAGGAGGACATGATGGAGCTTTGAGGGGGGAGAGGAGGACATGATGGAGCTTTGAGGGGGGAGAGGAGGGTCTGATGGAGCTTTGAGGGGGGAGAGGAGGGTCTGATGGAGCTTTGAGGGGGGAGAGGAGGGTCTGATGGAGCTTTGAGGGGGGAGAGGAGGACATGATGGAGCTTTGAGGGGGGAGAGGAGGACATGATGGAGCTTTGAGGGGGGAGAGGAGGACATGATGGAGCTTTGAGCGGGGGAGCGGAGGGCGTGATGGAGCTTTGAGGGGGGAGTGGAGGGCCTGATGGAGCTTTGAGGGGGGAGAGGAGGGTCTGATGGAGCTTTGAGGGGGGAGAGGAGGGTCTGATGGAGCTTTGAGGGGGGAGAGGAGGGTCTGATGGAGCTTTGAGGGGGGAGAGGAGGACATGATGGAGCTTTGAGGGGGGAGAGGAGGGTCTGATGGAGCTTTGAGGGGGGAGAGGAGGACATGATGGAGCTTTGAGCGGGGGAGCGGAGGGCGTGATGGAGCTTTGAGGGGGGAGTGGAGGGCCTGATGGAGCTTTGAGGGGGGAGCGGAGGGAGTGATGGAGCTTTGAGGGGGGAGAGGAGGACATGATGGAGCTTTGAGGGGGGAGAGGAGGGTCTGATGGAGCTTTGAGGGGGGAGAGGAGGGTCTGATGGAGCTTTGAGGGGGGAGAGGAGGGTCTGATGGAGCTTTGAGGGGGGAGAGGAGGGTCTGATGGAGCTTTGAGGGGGGAGAGGAGGGTCTGATGGAGCTTTGAGGGGGGAGAGGAGGGTCTGATGGAGCTTTGAGGGGGGAGCGGAGGGTCTGATGGAGCTTTGAGGGGGGAGAGGAGGGTCTGATGGAGCTTTGAGGGGGGAGAGGAGGGTCTGATGGAGCTTTGAGGGGGGTTGGAGGGGTGAACAGCTCCGTGAGCGATGAGCGGAGATTCTCACCGCTCCACTCCGCTTATATGCTCTGACGTTGACAAATTAAAAAATTAGATCTTTAAACTGTTTTTCCAATTTTCTGTTTTTATTCAGAGGATCCGAAATGTAGAAAATTACAAAATTGCGTCTGGGCTCCAATTATTCATAATCCTGCGATGGTCTTCTCTCCTCTACTTTGGGGAATATGCAGCTCATTAACTGCATATGGACCAAAAACAACCAAACTGACAGACTTTGGGGTTAGAGGTGCAACTCAAGGTTTTGAGTGTGGGGGGAGGGGCGTAGCTAGGGGGAACGAGGGAGAGAATACCATCGCAGTATTATGAATAATTGGAGCCAAGATCCAATTTTTTAATTTGTGAAGGCGGAAAAAAATAAAAAATTGGATATTTGAACCCATTTATCTGTTTTTCCAAATGTCCGTTTGTGCTTAGAGAATTGAACTGATCAGCGTCACACGGACCTTACGGGACCATTTCACGAACTGCCGTGAGACTGGGTTGCGTGTTTCCATGAAGTTAACCTGACTCTGTGAATCTTAACGGATCTCTGGCTGAAATCATTGAATTGAAAGACGAGATCCACCATCAAAATGAACCCAACACCTGTCTTTTCTTTTGTCTTTTAAAGAATCCGCTGAATTCTTTCAGTATGAAGAAGAACGTAGAGGTATTTACTGTGCTTTTATACTTACCGTATTTTCCGGACTATAAGTCTCATTTATTTAGAAATTGACTTCACAAAATCCAAGACCAAGAACCTTTCATCTTGAAAGGCAAGTTATTCAACTACACAGCAGCAGACAGAACAACAGGCTGAATAGGTGTCTGGTATGTTACAACACGTTCTCACACCCATCTCGTAAAATATGGACGTTTGGTCAGGTGCCTTTGTCGTTGTTATTGACGCTAAAGGAGACCTTTAGCGCTGTAAGTAAACGCGCTTGGTCGGGACTATCGCCGTCCCTTTAGCGCTGTAAGTAAACACGCTTGGTCGGGACTATCGCCGTCCCTTTAGCGCTATAAGTAAACGTGCTTGGTCGGGACTATCGCCGTCCCTTTAGCGCTATAAGTAAACGCGCTTGGTCGGGACTATCGCCGTCCCTTTAGCGCTATAAGTAAACGCGCTTGGTCGGGACTATCGCCGTCCCTTTAGCGCTATAAGTGAACGCGCTTGGTCGGGACTATCGCCGTCCCTTTAGCGCTATAAGTGAACGCGCTTGGTCGGGACTATTGCCGTCCCTTTAGCGCTGTAAGTAAACACGCTTGGTCGGGACTATTGCCGTCCCTTTAGCGCTATAAGTAAACGTGCTTGGTCGGGACTATCGCCGTCCCTTTAGTGCTGAAAGTAAACGTGCTTGGTCGGGACTATTGCCGTCCCTTTAGCGCTATAAGTAAACGCGCTTGGTCGGGACTATCGCCGTCCCTTTAGCGCTATAAGTAAACGCGCTTGGTCGGGACTATCGCCGTCCCTTTAGCGCTATAAGTAAACGCGCTTGGTCGGGACTATTTCCGTCTCTTTTGATGTAGTTATGTTAAGGAAAAGGTCGTGGGTGGGCGTACGGTTCTGTGACACGCGGGAGGAAAGTAAAAAGCGACTATAACGAGCAGGACGTGGACCCCCCTCTCCTGGTGAAAGTCCTGTGTTTGACCCATCCCCCCGCCCAACCTCCTTACATACTCCTCTCTAAATCCTCTCTAACTGCTGCTCTCCCCGGTGCGTTACACAAACGCGCTGAAAGACGCCTTTTACGTCCCATCAGACGCTGGCGGCCGCTGTCCAAACGTCCTGATTCTACGAGTTTGGAATGAGAACGGGTTGTATGTTAACGTAACACGTTAACAGTTATTCAGCTACACAATAGCACACAGAACATACCTGGGAGGCTGAATAGGCTGAATTAACATAACAAGCCAGCGAGTCAGTATGAATTAACATTTAAAAACATGTTAAATTATATATATTTTGATATATAAGTTGCACATGACTATAAGTTGCAGGACCAGCCAAACTATGAAAAAAAGTGTGACTTATAGTCTGGAAAATACGGTATATCCTGACAGGATTTCACCAAAAATAAATTAACATGAAAGTGATTGTCATATACTTAAATAGCAGATTTGATTTAACTCCACTGTGTGAAAACACAATTCATTTACATTGTTTACTGTTGTAATCTCCCACTGACAGTCACACTAATCCATATTTCTCACCACGTATGACAACTATTGTCTTTGTTTGTAATAACGGAAACAAAACAACATTTTTGCTTTCTGAAGAATCGGCTGAATATTCGTATCACTATGAAGAAGAGGTGAAGGTGGAGCAGAGAGGTACAACATGTATTTCTTCTTTTTCACTCAAACTTCATCATCATCTTCATCATCTCTTCAAACCATCAGAGCAGATCTGGGAAACACTAGATGACATCATTCATTCAGAGCGATCAATCCTTAAAACATTCAGAATGATTGAAGTACAAACTGTATCTTCCCCGGAATATTTAGTCTTTATTTTGCACATCACAAAAGTACAATAACTAAGGACAAATAATAAGGATTAAGAAAAGTTTGATGATGATTTGTGGTCTGAAAGAAATGTGCATTTACTTAATCTAAACTTAATCTTTATCGAATCTACAGTTTTAACAGGAACTATAAGATGTGACTGTAAGAACTTAGGGCACTTTCACACCTGCCTCGTTTAGTTCGGTTGAATTGCACTAGATTTTAGATTTTGTTTGTTTGCCCCGCGGATGCGGTACGTTTTGGGCAGGTGGGAACGCAGCAATCACACTCAGGTGTTCACCAAAAGTGGACCGAGACCTGCTTGATGAGGGGGTCTCGGTACGCTTTCAATCCAACTCTGGAGCGTGTCCAGCAGTCTGAGCTGATGTCTCCTGTAGTCAGGTGTGTTCAGCAGTCTGAGCTGATGTCTCCTGTAGTCAGGTGTGTCCTCCAGTCTGAGCTAGTGTCTCCTGTAGTCAGGTGTGTCCACCAGTCTGAGCTGATGTCTCCTGTAGTCAGGTGTGTCCACCAGTCTGAGCTGATGTCTCCTGTAGTCAGGTGTGTCCTCCAGTCTGAGCTGATGTCTCCTGTAGTCAGGTGTGTTCAGCAGTCTGAGCTGATGTCTCCTGTAGTCAGGTGTGTTCAGCAGTCTGAGCTGATGTCTCCTGTAGTCAGGTGTGTTCAGCAGTCTGAGCTGATGTCTCCTGTAGTCAGGTGTGTCCTCCAGTCTGAGCTGATGTCTCCTGTAGTCAGGTGTGTCCACCAGTCTGAGCTAGTGTCTCCTGTAGTCATGGTGTGTCCTCCAGTCTGAGCTGATGTCTCCTGTAGTCAGGTGTGTTCAGCAGTCTGAGCTAGTGTCTCCTGTAGTCAGGTGTGTCCTCCAGTCTGAGCTGATGTCTCCTGTAGTCAGGTGTGTTCAGCAGTCTGAGCTGATGTCTCCTGTAGTCAGGTGTGTCCACCAGTCTGAGCTGATGTCTCATGTAGTCAGGTGTGTTCAGCAGTCTGAGCTGATGTCTCCTGTAGTCAGGTGTGTTCAGCAGTCTGAGCTAGTGTCTCCTGTAGTCAGGTGTGTCCTCCAGTCTGAGCTAGTGTCTCCTGTAGTCAGGTGTGTTCAGCAGTCTGAGCTAGTGTCTCCTGTAGTCAGGTGTGTTCAGCAGTCTGAGCTGATGTCTCCTGTAGTCAGGTGTGTTCAGCAGTCTGAGCTGATGTCTCCTGTAGTCAGGTGTGTCCACCAGTCTGAGCTGATGTCTCCTGTAGTCAGGTGTGTCCTCCAGTCTGAGCTAGTGTCTCCTGTAGTCAGGTGTGTCCACCAGTCTGAGCTGATGTCTCCTGTAGTCAGGTGTGTCCACCAGTCTGAGCTGATGTCTCCTGTAGTCAGGTGTGTCCTCCAGTCTGAGCTGATGTCTCCTGTAGTCAGGTGTGTTCAGCAGTCTGAGCTGATGTCTCCTGTAGTCAGGTGTGTTCAGCAGTCTGAGCTGATGTCTCCTGTAGTCAGGTGTGTTCAGCAGTCTGAGCTAGTGTCTCCTGTAGTCAGGTGTGTTCAGCAGTCTGAGCTGATGTCTCCTGTAGTCAGGTGTGTCCACCAGTCTGAGCTGATGTCTCCTGTAGTCAGGTGTGTCCTCCAGTCTGAGCTGGTGTCTCCTGTAGTCAGGTGTGTCCTCCAGTCTGAGCTGGTGTCTCCTGTAGTCAGGTGTGTTCAGCAGTCTGAGCTGATGTCTCCTGTAGTCAGGTGTGTCCTCCAGTCTGAGCTGATGTCTCCTGTAGTCAGGTGTGTCCACCAGTCTGAGCTGATGTCTCCTGTAGTCAGGTGTGTCCTCCAGTCTGAGCTAGTGTCTCCTGTAGTCAGGTGTGTCCTCCAGTCTGAGCTGATGTCTCCTGTAGTCAGGTGTGTTCAGCAGTCTGAGCTGATGTCTCCTGTAGTCAGGTGTGTCCACCAGTCTGAGCTGATGTCTCCTGTAGTCAGGTGTGTTCAGCAGTCTGAGCTAGTGTCTCCTGTAGTCAGGTGTGTTCAGCAGTCTGAGCTGATGTCTCCTGTAGTCAGGTGTGTCCTCCAGTCTGAGCTGATGTCTCCTGTAGTCAGGTGTGTTCAGCAGTCTGAGCTAGTGTCTCCTGTAGTCAGGTGTGTCCTCCAGTCTGAGCTGATGTCTCCTGTAGTCAGGTGTGTTCAGCAGTCTGAGCTGATGTCTCCTGTAGTCAGGTGTGTCCACCAGTCTGAGCTGATGTCTCCTGTAGTCAGGTGTGTCCTCCAGTCTGAGCTGATGTCTCCTGTAGTCAGGTGTGTTCAGCAGTCTGAGCTGATGTCTCCTGTAGTCAGGTGTGTCCAGCAGTCTGAGCTAGTGTCTCGGTGACCAGAGCAGACATAGTAATGTTGCTTGCCAAACAATGTCTGATTATTTAAATGAAATGAGCTGGTTTGACCACGGAGACGTCCAGGACTTAGGACCTTCTTCCTGTATTTACTTTCTTGCTCCCGCCCCCCAGACACATCCGACCAATAAGAGGAGGGAACGTTCTTGCGTGATTTGTAATGTAAAGCCGTCGCCACCAAAAGGTACCAACATACCTGGGATGTTGGCATGTACCTGTCTCATAATACATTTGTCTATACACTTTTGAAATAGTTTAACGTTATTGTGTCTGTGTGATCTTTCACTTAATGTTGTTATGTTGTGAAATTTCACTTAATTTTACTGACATTGTTGAAGTACCAGAAGCCAGAAAGCCAGTGGAGGAAAAGATTCCTGCAGTTTCAGTCCCAGAGAAGAAGAAAGTTCCAGAGGCCAAAGGTAGAGATATGCGATTTCTAACATCTCTCTACTAAACCTCTTTGCAGACGACACTGTCCTTTTCTTTGACTATTCTGTTACGAAGTGGTTCAGATTCAGTTCTTGTTCCTTTCGTTGTCTGGTTTTCTTTCTGATTTTCTGGTTAATTGTGTGTTTGAATGTATCTTAAAAGAACCAGAGGAGGTAAAGAAGCCCACTGCTGCTCCCTTGCTGCCTGCAGAGAAGCCTGGAGTGCCAAAGAAAGGTAATTTACTTCCTGTTGTTTGCAGCATCTTTAGTAGCAGCTTACTTGTGTTCACCGCTACGTAGCTTCTCACCTCTTAATGTCTGTCTCGTCTTGATTTTCTGACTTCAATCTTACTTTGTTCCCTGTATTTGTGTTGTATGTAGTTTTAATGTGATACCGCTCTTAGCTTCATTCTTTATTGTGTATCTGTCGAGTGAAATCTCACTCTGTCAGTATTTCCCCTGGCTTTGTGGGAGACTTAGGTGCATGTATTTGGCGTTTTTCAATACATTTTGCGTCTCTTTGTAGTCGTGTTGTGTCTCGTATTGGTCATTTTTGTTTTCTTTGGGGTTGTTTTGGGTCTCTTTTTCACATAATTTTGGACCGTTTTATCTCCATATCTGTGTCTGAAACGTTGGAAAAGCTAGAGCAGATTATAAATTAATAACACTCCAAAAGCTTAAAGACAAAACTTAAAGCTAAAGAAGTCTGACTACAATCATTAGATCAGAGAGTCTTTTAGTTTCAATCATTTGGATTGCGTGCTGCACCTAAACCTTATAATGGCGGAAAAATCCCGTCTCTCTCTCTCTCGAGCGCCTCTTGATAACTCTTAGATGCTTCCACGACTTCATGCTAACATGCTAATGTCTGTGTTACCTACCTGAAGATGAGCCCAAGCCTCAGGTGCCAGCTGAGCCCAAAAAAGTGGCGCCTGCAGCTAAGCCTGAGCCTGAAGCCAAACCCAAAGCAGAACCTGAATCAAAGCCTAAGCCAACACCGGCTCCCAAAGCAGAACCTGAAGCCAAACCGGCGGCGAAGGTCGAGCCTGAACCTGAAGTTAAGCCTGCAGCGCTAAAGAAGCCAGCAACACCGCCATCCAAAGGTATTTCTGCTTTGTTTGGATGTGTGTTGTTGATTTTAAAGACTTTAAGGACGGTTGAGTCTAACTGTGTGTGTGTTTCTCTGTCTCGTGTCTGAAGATGTCTGAACTGTGTCGGCTTAGCTTCGAGTGTGGAAGCGAATCTTTGACTTTCTGTTTCTCCCGGATGTCTTTTTTTGCTCTTTATCTAAACTAAATCTTGCTTTAAGTCCCCGAAGAGGCTGCAAAGCCAGAGCCGGCACAGATCAAGCCTGAATCGGCAGTAAAGAAGCCAGAACCAGAAGCTCGAAAAGCCAAACCAGAACCAGAAAAAACAAAAGCAGAAGTCGGTAAACCTGAGCCTCTCGTAAGGAAGACAGAACCGAAAGTGGTCCCCAAACCAGAACCGGCAGTGAAAGAAGCTGAACCTGAAAGGAAAGTACCAAAACCAGAACCTCCAAAGACCAAACCAGAGCCGACGCCGGCACCAAAGGAAGCTCCGAAGAAAGGTACACAACATCTCTGACTGAGATGTGGTCTCAGAGTTATTCTTAATCTTCTTAACTCAAACTATCCAACTTTAACTCATCCGGAGTGATATTTCATGAGTGACATTTTTTAGTGTTTAGTTTGTGCATAGCCTGGGAAAATCCTGACGAACTTCTGGCAAATTTGATATTTCCTCTGCAAGTCAGTCTGGCCAAGAGCCCATTCAAGCCCATTTCCAATTTTTTGCAAATCGAGGCACCAATCACAACCGTTGGGGGCTTTACACGATGACGACAGCGCAGCGACAGCGAACAGCTTTTTGTTTACATTCAATTTTTCAATTCAATTCAATTTTATTTATAGTATCAAATCATAACAAGAGTTATCTCGAGACACTTTACATATAGAGTAGGTCTAGACCACACTCTATAATTTACAAAGACCCAATTTACAATCATTAGCAGAGGCTAATGCAACAATGGCGAGCACAAACTCCCTCAGCATTCAACATGACGGCCTCCGAAGCACAGCAATCTGCTGATGCTGCTGTCGCTGCTACGTCACCCGGCTCGTTGGTCTGATTGGTTGAAGGACTATCCAATCGCGCCGCAGAGGCATTTGAGCGGCATCCGCTGGAAATGGGCTGTGAATGAAGCTTCCTCAGACCCACTCTCAGTGACAACTGAGAAGGGTCTGGGGTCAACCAGGCTAGCTTGTGCGAGCTTCATCTTCACTGTAACCCGTCAAACTAAAACCAAAACTCTTACATGCATCTTAAACTCTCTTCCACTTCTGTGGATTTGGTTTTGTCTAACTTTGGTTACTGGGATGTTACGATGGGGCTGCACGCCATGTTTGTCGCATTCAGTTGAGTTTTTCTCGTCTTGCACTCGATAGAGTGTCTCTTAACAACACTGCTCAGCTTAAATTCATTGAAAAAGCCTCTAACGTCTGTGAATAATATACTCTTTAAAGTTCCTGTGGAGGAAAAAACAGCAGAGCTTCCAAAAGCAGCCAAGAAACCAGAAGCTGCCGTCGTTCCTCCCAAAGAAGAGCCGACTAAGAAAGAGAGAGGTACTGTAGTGTTCCTCGGGATCTTTTCTTGACTTTTGTTTGGTTTCTTGTCCTCTGAGTCTGTTTTAAACAAGCGGGGGTTTTATGTTACTCAGATTACCGTGATACGTTTAAATGATACGGCAACATATTTTGTGATTCCCAGAGGATGATTTCCGTTGATTTTTTGGGGCCAAATCTCACGACAAACTAGCAGCACTTCAGAACATTCTGCTTAAAGATATAATTTGATATGCTGTTGAATAAACTTTATTTCTATAGCACTTGTCTTAACAAGGTTACAAATTGCTTTTCAGAAAGAAACCAAGAATAACAATAGAAACAATTAAATTAAATAAAAAAAACGGGTATCCTAAAAACATCTGAGGACAAAAAAAGTCTTAACAAAAATAAATATCTTAAATGGGCATGGACCAACAACGTATTAACTATTAATAAACTCTTTCCTATGAAAGAAACTTTTAAGAAGGGTAACTGAGTACAGTAACTCCCCGTTGTGTTTAAATGCATCTTTATTTGTGTGCGCCAGCACATTTTTTCAAATCTTTATAGTCATGTCTTGTGCATGTTTTTTTTGTGTCAAACCCTCTTAAAGCTTTGAAGCCCAAACCTAAACTGGTACCTGAAGCGGTGCCTGAACAAATACCTCAGAAGGTGTTTGAAGAGGTAGTTGTGTCGGAGAGAGAAGCCGAACGGCAGCCTGATAAAATACCCCAAGCAGTTCCTCCGAGTCAGCCTCCAGGGAAAGCCGAGGCGAAGGAAAAGACCCCCGAAAGGGTCGCGGAGAAAGTACCGGCACCTGAGAGAAAAATGGAGGAAACTCCAAAGACGGTGCCTGAAAAAATACCTGAGAAAGTTCCAGAAAGACCATTGGAGAAAAAGTTAGCAGAGAAAGCTCTTCCCGAGAGGAAGCCTGTAAAAGTTCCTCCCAAGGTGTCTGCAGACGAGACCCCTGAGGAAGTAAAACCTGAACTGGTTTCTAAGAAACAAACAGAGAAGATCTCTGTAGGTAAAAGACCTGAGAAGTTGCCTGAAGCGAAAGCTAAACGAGAGGCAGAAGAAACTCTTCCTGAAGGTACATCCGAGGCAGACTTCCACTCTTTATATCTCTCTTTGTGTCTCCTTCTTGCATGTGACCTATCGGCAACAGTCCAGTCGCAGTTACACTTACTATAGGCACATCTAACTGTACACTCAACAAAAATCAAATGTTGGATTTGGTTCATTGTGCAAAATGACAATTAAAGGCAAATCTATCTATCTATCTATCTATCTATCTATCTATCTATCTATCTATCTATCTATCTATCTATCCACCTAGCTATCAGTCTATCTATCCATCCATCTATCTATCTATCTATCTATCTATCTATCTATCTATCTATCTATCTATCTATCTATCTATCCACCTATCTATCCACCTATCTATCCACCTATCTATCCATCCATCCATCCATCCATCTATCTATCTATCTTTATACCTATCTATCCACCTATCTATCCATCTATCCAGCAATCTATTTATCTATCTATCCATCTATCCATCTATCTATCTATCTATCTATCTATCTATCTATCTATCTATCTATCTATCTATCTATCTATCTATCTATCTATCTATCCATCCATCCATCTATCTTTCTATTCATACTAGTCACAAACTGAACTGTTGCCGATTCTTTTAAAGGTTTTGTAAATTCTTACATCGCTCTTTGGTCTCTTATTTCTTGATATGTTTTGTGTTCTTTCATGTTTTTCTGTTTGTTTGTTAAATGTCTAAACCTCCTCTTCTTTTAAAATGATCTCTTTACGATCTCACGCACCGTCTTGGATTCAAAACGGATTCTTCCATTCTTTAAAAAAAAAAAAAAAGAAATAAAAACTAAGAAGATCGAGAAGATTCTGCCCTCAGAGGTTGAACCAGAGAAAAAAGTTTCTCCTCCAGAAAAAGGTACCGGCCATCTGAAATAAGAACCCGATGGAGTACTTTAACAGCATCTTAATCTTTAAAGCCTAACTCTCGCCAAAATGCAACCTAGGGTCGTTTTGTGAATGTACCCGAGTCAAACTTTCGTTTAAAAGCATATTTAGGACGGAAACGCCACTTTTAAGATTGACCATCTCTTCGTTTTTGGGTCAAATGGCCTTTTGAATGGGAGTGCTAGCGGCACTTTGATGCTAGCCTCAAAATAGCTATTTTTAAACACTAGAAGGCTCGACACAACATGAGTAGCTCCAAGTATCACGATAGAGCCCCTGGTTATAGTATATATCTTGGTCACCGGTGGAGTTAAGGTGTAGAGCCCCTGGTTATAGTATATATCTTGGTCACCGGTGGAGCTAAGGTGTAGAGCCCCTGGTTATAGTATATATCTTGGTCACCGGTGGAGTTAAGGTGCAGAGCCCCTGGTTATAGTATATATCTTGGTCACCGGTGGAGTTAAGGTGTAGAGCCCCTGGTTATAGTATATATCTTGGTCACCGGTGGAGTTAAGGTGTAGAGCCCCTGGTTATAGTATATATCTTGGTCACCGGTGGAGTTAAGGTGTAGAGCCCCTGGTTATAGTATATATCTTGGTCACCGGTGGAGTTAAGGTGTAGAGCCCCTGGTTATAGTATATATCTTGGTCACCGGTGGAGTTAAGGTGTAGAGCCCCTGGTTATAGTATATATCTTGGTCACCGGTGGAGTTAAGGTGTAGAGCCCCTGGTGATACTTGGAGCAAAGTCTTATGTTGTGTCGAGCCTTCTTAGTGGTTTAAAAATAGCTATTTTGATTCTATAATAGTAGTGCCCCTAGCACTCCCATTCAAAAGGCCATTTGACCAAAAACAAAAGTACTGTCAATCTTAAAAGTTGTTTTCCATCCTAATTATGCTTTTAAACGAAAGTTTGACTCGGGTACATTCACAAAAAGACCCTAGGTTGCATTTTGGCGAGAGTTACCCTTTAACTCGAGCATTAGCCATTGACTTAATCTCCGTGTTGTCTCTCTTCTAACTCTTTCTAATGCGTTGTCTTTGTGTTTGTGTTGTCACTTCTTGGCGCCGCTGCATGACGCCTCTTCTTCAACGACTCTTAAAAAACTTCCAGCGACGACAAGTCTCGTCAAGATCGAGCGAAGAAAAGGAGCTCAGAAGATACAGGAAGTGTATTACGTGACGGAGAAAGCGTCGTCCACAGAGGAGGTGTGGGAACACGAAGAAGTGGCGGAAGAACACGCCGAAGTATTGTATGAGGACGAAGTATCTCTGCGTCTGGGCCAGACGACAGTGTCGTTATCAGAAGTAGACGTCTTGAGTACAACGGACAAAGCGAGAGATAAAAAGTCCGAACTGAGAGGCGAGATATCTGTTACTGACTCTTCAAAGAGGAAAGAAACAATTGTCCAGGCATCTGAATCTGACAAAGATAGGGATGTCACAACGCTGCAACGTAAACCTACGAGCGAAAAGATCGAAGAGGGAGTCTTTATCCGGACGATTGAGTCGCCACCAGAAATTACAGATGAGAGGAAAGACAGCGTATCAGTGAGACAGCCGCCAGACAAGAGAGACGTTTCCAAACAAGAAACTAGTGTCAAAAAGGGGAAAGAGATGAGCATTAGAACAGAAAGCAAAGAGGTACACGTGAGACAACAGGAAGCCAGGAAAGCTGAGGAAACGACTACAGTCAAAGAAATCAAGTTAGTCAAAGAAAGAATCCCATCGGGGACAGATGCAGATCAAACTAAAGCAGTTGTTTTCAGAACGGAAGCAAGAAAACAAACTCAGACGCTGGAAATTAAAGGGAAGGTTTTGACGGGCTTAGTCGATCGTGACGTTGAGATCATTTCAGATATTCCAGAAGAAAGATACCGTAGAATTGAGGAGATTGCAGAAAGTACTATCCAGCAGAGAGAAGTCACGGTTAAAGACAAGCCATCAAAAGTTGGTTCCACTCACGGAAAAATGATAGAAGAGGAAACAAGTAGAAAGGAGGAAACTCATATTAAACCTGCAGTCATTTTAGAAACCCAAAAACATGAAACTAGTGCACCGAAAAAGAAACCTGAGCTAGCTGAAAAGAAACTAAAATCTGATGAGAAAATTGATACAAAAAAGGAGAAAGTTTCTGAAAAACCAAAACCTAAAGAGGTGACGCCAGCAGTAATATTGCAAGAGTCGGTAACAGATATCGAGCTTAAGAAGCCAAAAGTAGTTGAACAGGAGACTGAGTTTGAGTTTGTCGCAGAACACAAAGAGAAAAAAGAGGAATCCCAAGTTGTCCGTCCAGAGAGAGTCGAAACTGAAAAGACGAAAGAAGAAACAAGTCTTTTAATCAAGGATACGGTTCAGACGAAACCGTCAAAACCAGGCGAGAGAAGGATCCCGCTGTCACAAACAGCTTCCAGAGGTACAGAGAGAAAGCCTAACATCATGATCCATCTCCATCGTTAACTCTTTCATGTGATGCCTTGTTTGGATGCTGCTTTTGTCCTTTTTTTATCCAAAATTTTGGCCAATCAGCAAGCGTCTTCATTTCAGCCTCAGTCTCTCATTCGTAAATGTCCATCCCGGTCTCACGGCAGTTTGTGAAATGGTCACGTTATTTAATCTATTGATTTGTGTACACGGACGTGTGGTGATGAGCACAAATTTTAATCTAATGTATTTCAATAGGAGGCATCTTTCGTGATCACAGCACGACTACGGTAGAGAGTAGTATGAAAAGCCGAAAATCCGCGCAGGGAGGTTGTTCGGGGTGGTGGATGGGTCAAACAATACAGGACTTTCACCCAGGAGACCGGGGCTCGTGTCCCGCGTATGACAATTAATTTCCCCGTTGTTCTTTTTCTAAACACAGCCGTCCCGTGGTTCTCGTGCGTCCCCCTGAGACCGTGGGTCGTGTGACGTGTACACGAATCAATACAGCAAAAATAACGTGACCATTTCACGAACTGCCGTGAGACGGTGTTGAAATGTCTCATGTTCATTTTATGAACCACGGTCTTCATATGAAATTACTCTTCCATCACTTTGTTTTTACATCGTTTTAAAATGGTTCTTTTTTATTATCCCTTTGTGGTTTTATGTCTTCTTTCTTCTCTAAAATGTTAATATATTACGTTAAGCAAAAACCTGATTATTCTTTAAAGAAGCAGAAGTCGAGGCGGAGACGATTCCCACAACGATTCCTGCCGTTTCATCTCCTGAAACACAAGTCAACACAAAAGGAAAGCGAGCAGAGATAGGTACAACAGCACGTATTCCCGTCAGCTCCTACTTCGACTTCTTCTTATCTCTGTGTTGGTCTTGTTTAACTCCAAATGTCTTTGTCTGTGTATTTGTTTTCTTTCCTAATCTCTTGGCACCGCTGCATGGTGCTTTCTCTTAAAATCTTCCACCCTCAAGTGGCAATTGACGGTCTTTTAAAGGCTGAGAAAAGAGCAGAAGTTCAGACGGATTTCGTACCGGAGGAAACTTCCTCTGCAGAGATGTTCGTTGTGGAAAGAGAAAAGTTTGAAGCAAAAATGAAGGATGAAAAAGAAAGCGTTAAATCTTTGTGGCAAGAAGAGATTTTAAGTGCGATGGAAGAACTTGATGAAGGATCTGAAATAAGTGGTGATATATCTGTTACTGAAGGTTTTAAGACAATGGGCTTTAAAACAAGAGTCATGCCAAAAACTAAAGAAAAGCTCATCTTGACAGGAAGTGAATCAAAAAGGAAAAAGGTTGTGGCAGTTGAGGATGAATCTACCAAACAAAAAGAGCTTTCTGTCCAAAAAACAGATCCTCCAACAGCGAGCGTAGGAGTAAAAGACACAAAACAAGTTAGTAAAGAACATAAAGAAGCTTATCAAAGCAGAGAAAGTCAATCTGTGAGTCCAGAAAGTTCACGCAAAGCTGTTTCTGATCTTGAACAGGTGGTAGAAACACAAATGGTGACTTTTGAAGCAGACGTTGGGAAGAAAGGTTTTATCACACAGGGACTCAAAGATAAATTATCAGTTGGAAAACCCAAAGTTGGCCGTTTTAGAGAGAAAATGTCTTTAGAAAAAGTCAATCTCCAGACGAAATTAAGGCAAACTGACCAAAAAGAAAATCTTTTAGAGGCTGAAATTATTGAAATAACCACAAAGACACAAGAAACTGATTCTTCAGAGCTTTTTAAACCAATAGGAAAGGAATTGCCCAAACCTAGCGTAGTTAAATCTGAGGAAGCAGAGGAAAAGCTGTGTGCAACACCAGAGTCTGTCACACGGAAATCATTGGCCGAGAAACCAATCAGACTAGAACAAGAAAGTGAATCGGCTGAAACAAAAGTGAAACCTTTAGATATTTTAATTAAGGCTGAACAAAAGATTGAAGAAAGTCAGTCTGCAGTGTCAAAAGGTCCCCAAAAGAAAGAAATACAAAAGGGCAAAGTTGAATCTGTGAAAAAGAAAACGTTAGACAAGAAACCAGATGTCCAGGAACTGGCTAAAGCTGCCCCAGATAAAGAGTTACTGAAGGAAGACGTGCCTGAAAACGTCACCGTCACTAAAACCGATGTTAGAGAAGATTTAGGACTGACTGACAAATTACAGAAACCTGAGGAGGGTTATCAAAAGAAAATACGAGCATCCAGACAAAAAGAACAAACTGCAGGAGACGTAGAATTTGATTTGAAGGCGAAGGCAGTCACAGAAAAAGATCAAGACATGAAACAGGAAGAACAGGAAAGAAAGGAAGAGAAGGACATAATTGTAACGGTAGAAAAGTCAACCAGAGAGCTTCTGCCTGAATCAATTTTGTCCAAAGTAGTTACACTTAAAGACAAATTGGTCAAAGTCAGTCCAATGGAAGGAACAACGGAGATGAAACCTGACCAAGAGATGCCAGTTTATCATCCTGCGCTAGAAGTCAAACGTCCAGTATCAGTGCCAGAGGAAGACCTTAAAAAACCTGAAACCTTATCAAAGAGCAGGACTCTAAAGAGAGAAGTGGCTCAGAAAGTGAGACGGCAAACAGCGGTGGAAGATGACGACCAATTCTCGGCATCAGATCTCCACGTTAGTGCAAAAGAAAAGACAAAACCAAGACAAGAATCTGTTAAATCTGAGCCACCTCAAACAAAGCTAGAGCATTATACCCTTCAACAAGATACGGTTAAAGTAGAAGACCAATTCCAACCAAAAGACCAGCCAGAGAGGGTTCCTCCTGCAACTGAAAAGATAAAACCAAGACAGGTACAGACTGAGCCAGGTGTGGAACAAACAATAAGAGAGCCTTGTTCCCCAAAACAAGATACCACTAAAGTAGAAAAAGCTGTTAAAGTAGAAGACCAATTCCAACCAAAAGACCGGCCAGAGATGGTTGAAACTGAAGATACATTACACATTGTTCCTCCTCTAACTGAGCAGAGAAAACCAAGACAGGGACAGACTAAAAGTAAAGCATCAACTATCTCTGTTGTTGAGAAAATGTTGACAGAACAAGATGCCACTGAGGGAAAGAAGCAGGAAAGGAAACAAGAACCAATGTTAGCCAAAGCTGAAGAGTCTACAGTTAAAGATGTTCATTTAAAACCGGTCACCCCTCAAGAGATTATAGTTGAACGTGATCAGCTAAAGGTCAGCACAGTTCACGATAAAACGTTTAAAGTTACTCCTCTTAAAGAGACCAAAACAACACAGGAACAGATTGACAAAAAGGTTTCAGTTACACCAATGATGGAAGATACTTCTAAAGAACGGGAAGTAATGGATGCTACTGAAAAACAGACAGAAGTCAAAGACTTTGCACCAGCTAATAAGGAACTTGATGTGCCAGAGGAATCTATATCCCTACAGGAGAGAAGACACAAGTTAGCCAAAACTAAAGAGGCTGCAGATAAACAAATCCCTTCAAAGTCTGTCCCAGTTAAGGATAAACCTCAAACAGTGACTCCCATTAATGATGGTGCACCTGAGAAACATGCAAAAACTCAAACAATCGTCCCAAAGCGTACTGAGTTTGATGATACAACAGAGACAGTATCTCCACAAGAACAGCAGCAGCAGCCTCAAGAGATTATAGTTGAACAAGACCAGCTAAAGGTCAGCACAGTAAAAGATACAACTTTCAAAGTTACTTCTCTTAAAGAGACAAAAACAACACAGGGACAGATTAAAAGAAATGTCTTAGTTGCACCTTTAGTGGAGCAGACTAAAGAACTGGAAGTAATGGATGCTCCTGAAAATGTTGCAGAGATGAGAGAGACTGACTTTCCAGCAGTTGATGAGGACATTCATGTGGCAGACGGTATTCCTCCAAAGGAAGCGATGTCCCTGAAGGAGAGGAAACTAAAGTTAGCCAAAACTAAAGAGGCTGCAGATAAAGACATTCATTTAAAACAGGTCACAAGTACAGATCAACCATCTAGAACTGACAAAGAAACAAAAGTTCCACTTAAATCTGAAGATGTTGGAGTTGAAGTTCAGTCAGATGTCAGAGAGAAATGCGTTCCCACTGAAGAGGAGAAAACAAAGCCAAAGAAAATTTTAAGAAAGCCTGTTATGGAGGAGAAAGAAAAGCCAGAGGCCGTTCCTCAAAAACAGAGACAGCAGAAGCCAATCAAAGGTAAAGCTGACGATGTCCAGAAAGAGAAAATTGATAAAACAGAGAGCGAGCGAGTATCTCCACCAGAACCACAACAGAAACTTACCGAACCTCAAGAGATTATAGTTGAACGTGATCAGCTAAAGGTCAGCACAGTTCACGATAAAACGTTTAAAGTTACTCCTATTAAAGAGACCAAAACAACACAGGAACAGATTGACAAAAAGGTTTCAGTTACACCAATGATGGAAGATACTTCTAAAGAACGGGAAGTAATGGATGCTGCTGAAAAACAGACAGAAGTCAAAGACTTTGCACCATCTAATAAGGAACTTGATGTGCCAGGGGAATCCATATCCCTAAAGGAGAGAAGACACAAGTTAGTCCAAACTAAGACAAAAGAACGGGAAGTAATAGATGTTCCTGAAAAACAGACCGAAGTCAAAGACTTTGCACCAGTTAATAAGGAACTTGATGTGCCAGGGGAATCTATATCTCTAAAGGAGAGAAGACACAAGTTAGCCAAAACTAAAGAGGCTGCAGATAAACAAATCCCTTCAAAGTCTGTCCCAGTTAAGGATAAACCTCAAACAGTGACTCCCATTAATGATGGTGCACCTGAGAAACATGCAAAAACTCAAACAATCGTCCAAAAGCGTACTGAGTTTGATGATACAACAGAGACAGTATCTCCACAAGAACAGCAGCAGCAGCCTCAAGAGATTATAGTTGAACAAGACCAGCTAAAGGTCAGCACAGTAAAAGATACAACTTTCAAAGTTACTTCTCTTAAAGAGACAAAACCAACACAAGAACAGATTAAAAGAAATGTCTTAGTTGCACCTTTAGTGGAGCAGACTAAAGAACTGGAAGTAATGGATGCTCCTGAAAAACAGACAGAAGTCAAAGCCTTTGCACCAGCTAATAAGGATATTGGTGTGCCAGAGGAATCTATATCCCTACAGGAGAGAAGACACAAGTTAGCTGAAACTAAAGAGGCTGCAGATAAACAAATGCCTTCAAAATGTATCACCGTTGAGGATAACATTGTAAGAGTGACTCCAACTGAAGTTGGGACACCAAAAACACCGGCCAAACAAATTATAGGAGAAGTTTCAGATGTAGAAGTACCAAAGACCGAATTTTTGGTGCAGCAAAATACTCAAACTTTTACTAGAATGCAAAAAACAGGAAAGTCTGAACGTGGCTTCTCGAAGGAAGAAACACCAAAGATAAAGAGATTTCAGAAGTTACCAAAAACTGGAGATCAAACAGATGAAGAATTTCAGGCAGGTTTTGTCCCGATTAAAGATAAAAAAGGCCACACACCTCTGACTGAAGACAAGAAAACACGACAGGAACAAGAGCAATTTTTGAGGGAAGATGATGCAAAGCAAACTGGGCCTGACGAAACAGTCAAATGTGATACATCAAAACTACTTTCTCATAAGAAAGATGAAGCTCAGAGAGATAAAAAGTCAGCCAAATCTAAAAAGATTACAGTTGAATATGCCCAGGCCAGGACAGTCGCAGCTACAGATGCATACGGAAGTGTGACCCCTTTAGAAAAAACAAAACTCAAACAAGAGGAGGTTGAAATAATATCTTCAGTGGTGCCCGTGATGAAGGACGCTGCTGAGAAACATCTAACAATACAAGATAAAGATGGAAATGTTCCACAACAAATGATCTCACGTGATAATGTGGTCAAAGACCTTTCTTTGAGAGAAGAAAGAGAGATTGCTGTTGAAGAAATCAGGTCCAACTTAGTCCCTGTTAAAATTAAAACAGACAAAGTGGCTCCCGTCGAGAAGACCCTAAAAAGACAGGAACAAATTGACAGCACGGCCTCGGAGGCAACTGAGCCTAAAGTAACCTATGCAAAATCTGATGCTCCAGAAAAATATGCAATTCAATTTGAAACCATTCATCCAGAGAAAGAAATATCACTGACCAAGAGAGATGAGAAAACAGCAAAGATTGTTGAAGGAATTCAGTCAAAAGGAGAAACAAAGAGAGACAAAACAGACAAATGTGCTCCTCTTGAAGAGAAGAAAACAAGGCAGGAAAAGACTGAAACAAAGGCAGAAGTTATTATACCTGAGATGGAAGTAAGAGATGGCATTTCCCAAAAAATTCACAAGATTAAAGGTGAATCAAGTATAGATGACATTGGCAAAGTCCCTCCAACTGTCACGACAAAACAAATCGAAAGAAAGTTTTCAGTGGCACCTGCGATTGACGTTGCATCTGAAATATCTCAGATAGTAAAAGATGGAGATGCTATATCAGATGCTTTCAAATATATTACAGTTAAACAAACCAAAACCAAGGAAGACATTGTTAAAGATAAACCAGCAAAATCTGAAATTAAAAGGAAGGCTTCAGGTGCAGCCAAGCCAGAAGTAGTAACACATGAACCTACTTTGGTAGAAGAACTTCCAGTAAGGGACAAAATCACCGCACTTCTTCCAGCTGAAGAGATGAAAAGCAGACAGACACAAATAGAAACAAAGACAGCAGATTATCCTGTAATGGAGGCAACAAAAACAGACACACTGATGGAAAAAGATGCCTTCAAGGTGACAGATGAGTCGGCACACATTTCACAAAAGAAAGAAGAAACTAAAACAGAAGGGCAGAAGTTTACAATTGATGTCGAGACAAAGAAATCCCTAAAAGAGAAAAGCCTCTCAAAAATAGGCAAAAGTACAAAACCTTCTTTTGAAGAAGTGCAGTCCAAAACTGTCGTAGTAAAAGATGAATATGGTAGTGTTACTCCATTTGAAGTCACGGAAACAAAACAGGAACTAGTTCAAATAAAGTTTTCATTGGCACCTGTGATGGAGGTTGCATCTGAAAGATCTCTGATAGTGACAGAAGGAAATGTAAAATCAGACACTCTCCAAAGGTATATCGCACCTGACGAGCTAGTAAGAGATATTACGTCAAGAAAAGAGAACATTTATAAGTCAGATGATGCTTCTCTAAAGACAAAGGAGTCTTTAAGGGACATGAACAACATTACAGTTGAACAAGTTATGTCAAACATAGACCAAACAGAGAAGGTTTCGCCTTTTATAGAGGAATTACCTGAAAGACAGGAACAAATAGAAAGAAAGGCCTCAGTTGCATCCAAACCAGAAGTAACATATCGCCAGTCTTTGGTGGAGCAAGAAGCTCCAGAAAAACTTACAGCAATGGATAAAACCACCAGAGTTCTTCCAGTTGGAGAGATAAAAACCAGACAAAAGCAAACTGAAATAAAGACTTTTGTAACAGACACAGAGATTAAAGACACTCAGTCAAAGAAATCCCTAAAACAGGAAGGACAGAAGTTGGATAAAGTTACAGGAATTTCTCTTGAAGAAGTGCAGTCCAAGACCGTTACAGTTAGAGATGATTACGGTAGTGTTACTCCATTTGAACTAACGGAAACAAAACTGGAACAAGTTGAAAGAACAATTTCAGTTGCACCTGTGATGGAGGTTGTGGCTAAAAAACATCTCATAGTTAAAGATGGAGATGTTAAATCAGAAATCCTCCAAAGACTTCTTATACCTGACAAGCTTGTAAAAGACATTGCACGAAGTCCAAAGTCCGACAAGGAAAGGATGGAAGTTTTAGCTGAAAGACAAGAGATTACAGATGAAGATACACAGTTAAAAGAAGTCACAAGTCAATTTAAAATGGACAAAATGGCACTTGTTGACGATGCAATAACAAAACAGAAACAA
The DNA here is from genome assembly GCA_023566125.1 of Zingel zingel. Lineage (NCBI taxonomy): Eukaryota > Metazoa > Chordata > Actinopteri > Perciformes > Percidae > Zingel > Zingel zingel. Next base: position 1,615,531 of record CM042327.1, read on the forward strand.
ACTCAACAAAAGGCAAAAGCGTCAGCTGTTTCTCACCAAAAGACTCAAGAGACATTGGTAGGAGAAGATGCTAAAACAGTAGTTGTTGGAGACCATTCACCCAGACATGAAGAAGTTAAATATGATCGTACAAAGAAGCCAGACCTAAAAGACCAAGGACAGGTCACAGTTGAAGGAATTCAGTCTAAAACCGACACAGTTAAGAACCGTTTTCTTAGTGTGGCTTCGAATGTAGAACCAAAGCTGGAACAAACAGAAAGAAAAGCTTCAAGGACACCTGTAATGGATGTTGCATATGAAAAACCATTGATTGTGAGAGAACAAGATATTATATTAGACACTTCAAAAAGGTATATTTCCCCTGACGATCTAGTACGGGACATTACATCAGGAAAAACTGAGGCATCCAAGTCAGAAGATGTTTCTTTAAAGAAAGACAAATCCACAATCGATAACAGAGAGAAGTTAGATCAAACTGAAGGGCAAGAAAGCAAGTCGAAGATTGAAATACTTGGTGACGAAACTACCAAAGTTACTCCAGTTGAAACAAGAGAAAAGTCAACCACTAAGGTTTTACAGCAAGGCCAAGGTACTTCAGACAAATACTCAAGAATTGGAGAAGCTGTAGGAGAGTTTCCAAAACAGACTCTGCGTGGAAGTGATAAAGGCGATGTTACAGTAAAAGAAATTCAGTCAAAGATAGTCACAGTTAAAGATAAAATAGCAACAGTCAGTCCTTCCGAAGGAACAAAAATAAAGCTGGAACACGTTGAAAGAAAAGTTGCATTAACACCTGCAACTCAGGTGACATCTAAAGAATCACTTATAACATTTGACGGACCAGAAGAACGGACTAAAAGAGAAATTCTTAAAGGCACAATCATGACAAAAGAGGACATTAGAGCAACTAGTATGTCAGCTGAACAAGACTTTAGGGATGAAGAAGAAAGGCCAAAAACAGTCACTGTTGGGGACCAAGCTACCAAAGTTTATTCTGTTGAGGGAATGAAAATAAGACAGGAACAAGTTGAAGGGCTGCTGGAGGCAACACCAAAAGAGCAAGACGCTTTGGAGAGGCAACTGAAATTGGCTAAACCCAAGAAAATCGAGACAGAAACAATTATAGGAAAAGACAAAATCATAAAAGAGTTTCATGATAAAGTAAAACCAGAGCTAAAAGCCATTGGACAGGAACAAATACAACAAGATCAGTTAGTTATACCCAAGAAAAGATGTGAGGGAATGTATCAAGAGACAGTTGATGAAGCAAAGATTTCTGAAAAATACAAACCTGCTACGACAGAATCAAAAGCTGATATTGATGTGATGCCTTTGCATGAGCTCAGAGACAGACAACCCTCAGTAACAGGTCAAATCAAACCAAAGATGGTTCAGGAAAAGACTACAGACTCTCCAGAATATGGAGAAGGTGCCACCACGAAACTGGAATCACAAGTCGAGCAGTCTCGTCTGAAAGCAGACGTCCAATACATCCCTGCTCAGGAAGTTGAAACCATAACCAGAAAGGATAAAGAAGCTCAGGAGCTTCAGTCCATCGTTGAAACGAGAGCTTTGTCTTTGCAACCAGAAGGGAACGAACATGTCGCCCTTCAACAATCTTCCAGAGGTATAGAAGGAAAAATGTTATGTGTCACAGAGCACGTGTTTTTGATCTGAGCACCAAACATCGTTGTGCACCACCTCGTTATCACCATCTTAAGGATTTATTTGCTTCATACCTCTTTGTCGTGATCATTCCAAGAGGATATCATGTCATATCACCCATTTTGTTTGGGCACAAACTGTACTCTTGCTTATTGTGACGAGCCATCCTGCTGTCGACTGAGACAGTCTCTCTTGGTTTCTTCTCTAAACCACCACAGTTTTTCTCATCATTTTATTTCTAATTCTGTTTGTTGTGTCCGTTATGTTTCACTGTACCTTTGTGCATCGAGAGAAAGTGTTTTCCACAGACGAGGTTAGATCTGTGGAAATGTCTTCCAACTTTGAATGTTTCCATGGTGGATCTTCTTTGTTCTCTTTGTGTTGTTTGTCATTGCATGGCTCAGTGCTCACCCCATCAGTCTTAGTGAGGTTCTCATTGTCGTATAATTTCATTTCCAAGTTCCCGTGAAGGACAAGGAGTCTCCACCACAAGTCAAAGAAGCACTGGTAAAGCCAGCTGCTCCTCAAGAAGGTAACAGCTTCTCTTTTAAATGTGTTTTTGTGTGTGTCTGTAACGTCCTGTGTGAGGGTTTTCGGAAGGCATTCGTAAAAGAATGTCACTTTTCATGAATCTTTGAAACTTTATTCTGAAGTATATGGAAAGAAAACAAGATAGAACAGCATGAACTTTGCTTCTTTTTGGTGACAAGCTCAAAGATCTAGATTGTAGTGTTTGTGGAGAGCTAGCTGTTCAATACCTTGTATACCTTGTATTTGAAGAGCGCAAACCGCAGGCAGCTGTAAAAGTTCAAGAAGCTGCTAAAAGGCCTGAAGTCACTGACAAAACCAAGAAGTTGGAGAAAAAAATCACTCCACAAGAAGAAACAAAGCCAGGTATCCAGACCAAAAAATCATATCAAAAGCTTGTGCATTTTTAGAAAGACAGTGTGTTTTGGAGATACTTTACATTACTTCAATTACCTCTTTTTTCATACTTGAAGTGACCAAGCCAAAGCCTGTCGTTAAGGCTGAAGAACCAACCAAGAAGGTTGTGGAAGAAGAAAAACCAATCGTGGTAGAAACCATAGCTCCTGAGACAGGTATTTTAAGAACTTGAGATTGAAACATCATCTTTGTTGGAAGTTTTTAAGTTCTTTCCATCTTTTTCACATCTTATTTCATCACTGAAAATGTTGACTGTATATCCCCCCACTTGAGTGTTTCCACTGTTGTTGTAATTTGGTTTGTCAGTCTGTTTAATCCTGATCCGTATGACCGTTAGCAGCAGTACAATCCTTCGCCGTGATGTTGCACTGTTGGTCTTTTCATGTTGTGTGTCCTGTTTGTTTTTTCTTAAATCATCCAACAAAAGCATGCATGTCCTTGGACCCAAATTAACTTCCATTTACCTCTTTTTCTTTACTTATGACACAATTTCTTGTCATCCAACTAAATCATGTGATATTGGACTACTTGGCAATTCAGTCACAACTTTATCACGTGTCATCCACATTCTGTATTAGGGAATTTACTATTTCTGAATGTGCTTGGTGACAAATTCTCACAGGTGTTCTCACTGTTCATGACTGATTATGTGGCCTAATTAACAACTTTCTGAACTATACTTCTGTATTAGATGAAACCAAGGGTCCCGTACAAGCACCGGGAGGAGTCAAGAAAGGTAGGAGCACCGATTACTTCTCACTTTTCATACAGTACACAGCAACTTTCAGCGGCTATAAAGGTTTACCTCCTGATTCTGTTACAGCTCCCCAAAATCTAAGAGCTACACCAGGTTCATGCGTGCGTTTCTAAAAGCAGCAGGGAGTTGACCAATAATTAGCTCTGACTGACTTATTACAATTTAAAATACATTATTTTAAATGTATATTATTACTGCATAACCCTGGAACTGCTCGTTCTCGTTTTGTCTAGGTTTTACAACAGAGCAGGGTTGTGCTCGCACATTTTATACTAGGAGCTAACTGCTGGGCCGTGAGAACAGGGGCATAGCACAAAATTCTGGGCCCTGTAGAAAGGCATTTTCGATTGGCCACTCCCCGCATCCACAGCTATTCATTCTAGCATCCTTTTGGGCCCTCCTCACATGAGGGCCCTGGGTACTCAGTCTCCTTTTTCCCCCAGTCCGACGCCCCTGCGTGAGAATAAAAGGTAAAATGGATTTGTGGCCTACCTTGTGTCTTTCCTCTGCTCTCCACCCGGTACGCTTCTTCTTCGGCCACCGAGCTGCTTCATCAGCAGGCCCTCTGCTTTGGACCTGACTGATCCTTTCCTTTGTCACTCGGTCAACAGTTAATTTAGTATACATTGAAAACATACATAACGTAACTTGATAGGAAGAAACGTCAGTTAGCTCAGGAAATGCTGATCTTCTCATACAGCCTTTTCCATCGACACATGTCCCCAGACTAAGCCCCATCCCTCTGTTTCATTTTCACTTTGAGCCCTGTGACAGATATGGCACACCTATCCCAGTCAGGCGGCCAATGAACTATCCAGAATTGGATTATGGCGTGAAAATATAGTAAATGTTTTTCTGTTGTAGCCTGTGGAAGTTGTCTTTTCTTGTCTGTGTGTTTGTAGAAATTGTGGTGTCAAGTTAAGTGTCATAAGTAATGTCAAACCTTTGTTACCTCAGAAATACTTCTGCACAAAAAAGGTAAAATTCAGACTGAAGAGGAAGGGACGTTTGAGATTCCCACTTTAAGGAAGACAACCAGAGTCGTAAAGGAAATGGAAGAGGAACAGGAGATTATCAAACTGAAGAAGATTCCTTCGGTTCCTCCTAAAGACACTGAAGAAGAGGAGAAACCTCAGAAGGTCACCAGGACTACGATCTTCGATGTTGAGGAGTTGGTGCATAGGGAAGAGGCTGTCGAGATCTCCGTCGCCACCAGGAGACCTGCGGAGGAAAGGAAACCTCGAGAGAAAGCAGATGTGGTGAAAAAGCCAGAAACTGTGAAGCCTAAAGAAGAGGAAAAGAAAGAATCTCCTAAAGATGCATGGGCCCGCCAGAAACCCATTCCCAAAGATGAGAAACCAGAAGATAAGATTTCTCTGAAGAAAACTCCCAAAGCACCAAAGGAAGGGGAACCTGCCCCGCCTAGTGCAGCCTCGAAGAAAGTGAAACGACTGCCCTCAGAGGAAGTTGAACCAGAGGCAGTCAAACTAAAACCATTTGAAAAGCCTGTTAAACCAGCCGAGGAACCAGAAAAAGACAAGAAGGAGAGGCCAGACTGGGACACTGTGCCTTTCCAGAAGCTAGACAGGATCCCCAAAGAGGTGGAAACTAAAGAACCTCCCAAGATACCTGAGAAATCTCCTCCCGAGGTAAAGGAGCCAGCAGCGAAGATGCCAAAGCCTGTAGATAAAAAGAAAACTCCAGAGAAAGAGCCTGAGGAGGTCAAAGTGCCCACCAAGGTGAAGAAAATCCCAACACAGGAACAAGAGATAGAGAGCGTCAAGCTTAAGCCCTTCTCCAGACCTTCCAAAGAGGCTGCAGAGCCGGAGAAGAAACCAGCAGAGGAGAAAGAGAAGAAGCCAATCGATGACCTGCAACGCCGTCGCACAAGTCCAGATGAAAAACCAAAAGAACGAGAGCCAGAGGCTAGACCGAAGAAACCAGAGGTCCCAGAAGCTCCAGAGAAGAAGCCGGAGAAGCCAAAGACGGTAGAGGCAATTCCTGCAGAGAAGACAGTGTCTCCTTCTGTTAAGAAACCGGAAAAGGTTCCTGAGGAGCCCAAACCTTTGCAGCTGAAGAAGGGAGTCACACCTAAAGCGAAAGAGGAGAAAGAAGTGGCTCTGAAGCCTTTGGAGCAACTCAAGAAGGTCGAGTTGAAAAAGACTCCATCTCCTAAAGCTGCAGAGACAGTCCCTGTTGAAAAGACACCGAGTGTTGACAAACTCAAAAGGATTACTAAACCAGTCTCACCGAAAGACTCTATCGAAGCTGTGACTCTCAAAAAGGCCCCAAAGAAGCTGTCACCTGAGGAGAAGGCTGCAGAACCCGCAACGCCTGGTAAAGGGAAGCTTCCCCTGGTGAAGGAGATCTCTCCTGGAGCTGTGCAGATGAAGAAGATCGCCACCCAGCCGGAGGAGGAGATATTCGAAGAGGAGGAAGACGTTGAGCAGGAGGAAGAAGAGACCTGGGGCTGGGAGTTGGTTCCCCGGGACAGTTACGACTCCGAAGACTGGGAGGGCGAAGGAGAGGAAGGTGCCCTGGAGGTTCCAGGGGGGCCCAGGAGAGGTGAGATGGCGGCGGCCCCCAACTCGTTGGGTGATGGCCGAGAAAAACCCTTCCTTCATGCCCTGAATAATCTCCACCCATTACCACCATCATGCCTCCATCTAAATCGGCTTTACCTCATCATGACGCGATTTATGCCATCTCTTTTCTTGTGTTTATGTTAATTATCATTTTGTTTGTCAAACTGTCTCTTTATATTCATTAATTCAGTTATGTCTGTTATGTCATTTGTGTGTCTTCCATTTCAATATCAAGTAATTCCCGTCAGTCCAACATGTTCTTCATCTTTACATTTCTGTTCGTTATTCCATCTCATCATGGTGCAAATGCCACATCGCTGTAAAGTTGTAATTTTACATTATTCATCATTGTTTTGTTGCCTTCGTTTCAATTTCATTTATTTCCCATCACTATCATATCCCTTATCCATTCGAGTGGACCTTACATATCTCCCAGCACTGGCATGTTTATGAATACATTGACATATGATTACAGTGTGTGCAGCAAATTCATTTGATTTATTTCTGAACAGAGGGACAACCATCAGAAGAAGCAGGAAGAGGTAGAGGTAGAGGGCTGAAACGTAAGTGTGTTGCCATGAATTCTCAGTAAGAAAACCCTGTTGAGTTCTACATCCTGTATCGTGATGCCACAGAATCCTTCTTGAAATTCAAACGCCAATTTGTCATTTAATTTGTCTTTCAGCCAAGCAGACCCCGTCCCCTGGAGAAGGCCGGGGCCGCGGCCTGAAGCCCGGTGGAAGAGGCCCCACACCACCAGAGGAACCTTTCGGAGGATTCAAACTCAAAGCCGTGCCTCTGAAGTTCATTAAGAAGATTCAGGACATCGTGTTGCAGGAAGCCGAGTCTATCGGCTCGTCTGCTGTGTTTGAGTGTGAGGTCTCGCCTTCCACCGCCATCACAACGTGGATGAAAGGCGACAGTAACCTGCGCGAGAGCCCTAAGCACAAGTTCACTTCTGACGGCAAAGATCGCAAGTTGAACATTATTGATGTCCAGTTGTCCGACACCGGTGAATACACCTGTATCGCCAAGAATGCCGGCAAGGAAATATCATGCACAGCCAAGCTCATTGTTGAAGGTATTTATATCTTTTTTTCTGCCTAAAAAATAACAGCAAAGATACTTGGTGTCATGAAGACCAGAAGTCTCTCATGATCCTATTTAAACGTTAAACACCAATGTCAAATTGCTCATTGCCTTTTTAATCTTCTCACAGAGCTCCCTGTGAAATGGATCAAAGAGCTAGAGCCAGAGACTTCAGCTATGAAGGGTCAGCCTCTGTATATGACCTGTGAGTTGAACAAAGAAAGAGATGTGATATGGAAGAGGAATGGAGAAGTCCTGAAGAAAAAGGCCGGGAAGGTTCAGATCAATATCATTGGTATGCAGCACGCTGTGACCATCCAGAACACCACTGAGGAGGACACTGGCGTTTACACGTGCGAAGTGGCCAATCAGGAGGATGTAAAGACTACGACAAGCGTCAAAGTCATTGGTAAGCAAAAGAGGATATTGAATCAGGTTGTTGATATTAAATGTACTTAATTATTAGAAGTAAAAGTAAAAAAAACTTTTATTATAAATGTTATTGTGGCTTCCTTATATTAATAATTAGGTTTTCCACAACTTCTTAAACATCAAATTCAAAGTCTGACATCAACAAAGACAAAAACAGAAACAGAATTTTAATTTTCTTGTGGGGAAGAATCTTTCACTCCAACATACGAAAATATTTCTTGCAAACGAGTAACGAAGATGCTTAGAGGAAATGTATCAGGGTAAAAGTATACATTTTATTTAGGAGACGTAGTGAACTAAAAGTAAAGGTTTCCAGAAATATAAACAATCAATTTTAGATTTCTACTTAAAGGTGCTGTAGGTCGGATTGTGAAGATCCAGGACTTAGCCAAAAAAAATTTGAACATCGACAACTTCTCAGTCCCTCCCCCCTTTCCGCTAAAGCCCAAAACAGTCTCCTAAGCCCCTCCCCCCACGAGGGAGAATGAATGCGTGTGACTTGTAAGGATGCCCCCTGGGCGCCTCCCTAGGGAGGTGTTCCAGGCACGTCCAGCTGGGAGGAGGCCTCGGGGAAGACCCAGGACTAGGTGGAGGGACGTCCAGCTGGGAGGAGGCCTCGGGGAAGACCCAGGACAAGGTGGAGGGATTATATCTCTAACCTGGCCTGGGAACGCCTCGGGATCCCCCAGTCGGAGCTGGTTAATTTTGCTCGGGAAAGGGAAGTTTGGGGTCCCCTGCTGGAGCTGCTACCCCCGCGACCCGATACCGGATAAGCGGACGAAGATGGATGGATTGTATGCTGATGACATAACAATATATTTTAGTTGTTCTGAACATTGTACATCTTGATGTCCAGTTCAAAACTACATGTCACTAAATGTCCTAATGCTAAATTCAGATATTCGACTAATTCATTTGTCGATCGACAGAAAAAACAATGGCCAACTATTTTGATAATCAATTAATCATTGAAGTAATTTTTCATGCAAAAATAACAGAAAATGCAGTTTTTAGCCTCTCAAATATGGAGATTTGCGACACTTTTCTGTTTCATATCGTAATAAACTGAATATCTGGGGTTTTGGACTTACAAAACAAGATATTTAAAGATATCACTCTGGACATTGAGAAGCTGGGATGGACGTTTTTCACTATTTTTAGCTCCTCTGCTGTGGTTTAGACTACATTTGAGTTAAACATAAGTATATTAATGGGGCATGTTGTGTCTTTAGTGGTATGATGGACGCTGATTCAGTAATGTTCATCTCCAACAGAAATAATCAAAGACTGGATTGTGAAACCACTGAGAGACCAGCATGTGAAACCGAAGGCAGCCGCCACATTTAAATGCGAGCTCTTCAAGGATACTCCCAACTGGAAGTGGCTCAAAGGAGAGACTGAGGTCACTCCTTCTGACAAGGTTGAGATGAAGAAGGACGGAAAGGAGCTGACGCTCACCATCAAGAACTGTCAGCCTGATGACGTAGCAGAATACGCCCTGGAGGTGGAAGGACGTGTCTACACAGCCAAGCTAACGCTAGGAGGTTTTTCTACTTACATAATTACCTTCATTTCAACCATAGTCCCTTAAAAGTCCCATATTTTGCTCATTTTCAGGTTCATAATTGTGTTTTGGGTTTCTATTAAAACTTGTTTAAGATAAATGTCTCCTGTCTCCTATTGGAGAAATTCGTCTTGGGCGGTAGAGAAATCACAAATGGCGACGCATCGCACATGAACACACAATAAACAAACAGTAAACATGCATGAAGCATAAGTGTACTGTACATTTATACATCTATCGATCACATATGTCATCCAACGAGTCATAAACATTTGATAAACCTCACACAAGACCCCCCCGACCTTGTGTGAGGTTTATTCTACATGCTTTAATGTTCAAAAAACATTTTTTTTACTCATACGGTCTGTCTGAATATACCTGTATTCACCCTCAGTCTGAAATACTTCGTTTTACCATCTGTCTCTTTAAGCCATCCTACTGTAAAAGCCCAGACTGCTTTGATTGGTCAGCGTTTCAGGTTCTTTCACATATGCACTCTCAGCATCTTTGCATTGTCTTTGGAGCCGGGGAATGAATGTAGCGCCACTGTAGCGTTTATTTCTACCTATATATATAGTATAGTTACTTATAGGAAGTACTGACGGCTCATTTAAAGGCACAGTTTCTCAATAAGGGCTGTGTGTGTTTTTCTGTGTATTGAGCGTTTTGATATTTATACTACAGTATAAATAAAGCACCCTGACCTGCTTTATAATAAAAAAAGACAAGAAAATCTCACTTTTCACAATATGGGACCTTTAAATACTTTACTTGCCATTTGGTTTGTATATGTAGTATGTTGTATTTGTGTATGAGTACTAATACAACCTCTTTCTCAGAGCGGGAGGCCGAGATCTTGAAGCCCCTGGCCAGCGTTGAAGTGGTTGAGAAGGAAGAAGCCAAGTTTGAGACAGAGATCTCTGAGGATGATGTTCCTGGTGAATGGAAGCTCAAAGGAGAGGTTTTGACCAGATCCCCGGTATGACTCGATCAACTTGTTTTTGTAGGATGTCACATGATTCTTAATTAGGGCTGTCAAAAACCAGTTAGTCTTGCATTGCGAGACCTTCCTCCACAGAATCAGAATCAGAAGATGTATTGTCATTGTACAGAAATGAACAACGAAATTCTTAGCAGCAGTTCACCCAGTAAACATGAATCTTAAAAGACAAGGGATACATAGTAAAACAATACAATCATAAATAGGAAGAAATATACACACTAAAAGTACTAGTTATTGCACATGGTCTGTACGTCTGTACGTATTGATTGACAGCCCTAATCCTAACAATCGTATGAAAGTCTTAGCAGCAGTTCACCCAGTAAACAAATCGAAATCTAAAAAGACAAGAAATAAATAGTAAGACAATACAGTCATGAATAGAAAGAAATATACACACTAAAAGCTATTGCACATGGTCCATACGTGAATGTGTGTGTGTGTGTGTGTGTGTGTGTGTGCATGTGTTCAGTGTGGTAAGAAATAATGATTTTTTTTTTTTTTTTTTAATTAAGACTTTTTTTATATATATATTAAGACTATTTCCAGGAAATATTACAACTTTTTCGAAAATACTAAGACTTTTTTGGTGGAAATATTAAGACTTGCAGATGGTTCTCTCCACAAGACTTTAGTTATCTGCATGTACTGTCCTGTGTCATGTGACCTGAGTTACCGCCGGAGTACATCCAGTCTCAAACACCACTTCAGCATTAAAAACTTGAAAAAAAAAAATCCCTTTTAAAGTACATTTAGAACAGATTCATTTGCAATGAGTCGCAAGTTAATTATGGACAATTATGTAATTAATTGCGATTAAATATTTCAATCGATTGACAGCCCTAATCCTAATGCATGTATTTCTACATTTCCATGTTCGTGTTCACTACTTTTTATATATTAACGCACTGTAATGTATTCTCCAGATGTGTGACATCCAAATGGAGCGTGGGGTGCGTAAGCTCACTCTGAAAAACTGCCAGTTGGATCAGGCCGGAGAAGTGTCCTACCAGGCTCTGAACGCCATAACCAGCGCAATGCTCAATGTCAAAGGTAAGAAGAACTCCTGGTATCCGGGATTGGAACTACAATGTACCGGTAAAAATAAAGGCGTAAGGTCCGCGGGCAATAAAATAAAGCTTTATGGCAAGTGAGAGCGGACCTTAGATCTTTATTTAATAGGGTTATTGAGTCAAATTCATTATTTGTGCCATTCTTTGAGGCTTCATGCAGCCGAGGAAGAAAAGGACCCAAGGATCCCAACTATTTCAAATAGTCAAAATCTGTTTGTCTGTCTGTCCAATGGAAACCTGTCTGTTGTTCTGTCAGATTCTACATTGTGTGTGTAGTATGTTCTCTGTAAGTCTTCCATATTTGTACCGTCTGTGGTTAAATGTGTTATGTTAAATCTATGCACAGTGGCCAGTTTATTAGTTACACCAGCGTTCATGAATGTGTCATTCCACCAGACATGAAATCACTTTAGATTTAGCAAAGTTTAAAGAGTTTAGTAACTGTTTGATTTAACGTTAGCGTACCAGCAGATGGTCTCAAACAGAAGGTAACCCCAGTGAAGAAAGAAAATGCCCTGAAGAGTTAAGATCCTTGTTGCCTCCTGATGAAACTGAAGTCAGAATTTGGTGCAAACCGGAGAAGATGATGGACCGGTCCTTTACCGTTGACGTAACTTTTGGTGAATGTTTCATGAAGAAGTTACCAGCAAGACTGTGTTCCTTGATGACGGTACTTTAGCCTTCAACAAATGGAGTGCTTAAACGCCATTCTCCAAAGCAGAATGAATGCAATTCGACGTCATTTAATCTAAAGATGCCCTGCACAACCTGAAGATGTCTCCAATAGGTTTTCTGTAGTATACATGAGGACCAGCTCCCAGCCTAGCAGCCAATGTTTTCCAGTGACCACTCGCGGTATTGCAATGAAAAATCCCCCTGCGGCCCATTTTACCCACATGCCACCATTGTAAAAGAGACGTCTGTAAAACAGTTGATAGGACACCTCCAACTGCAAACAAGGTTGCTTATGACTCTTTTTAATTGTCACAACAATGTAAAATCTTTGGGCCTGTGGGAGAAACACTACTGCGCATCGCTGAAGGTAACCCAGAAGATCAGAAACTTTTTTGATAAAACTCCATTGATAAGACAGATAGATGGACTTTATTTATCCCAAACTGAAAATCTCTGAACTGAATAGTCGCCCTTTTGGGATCCAGTATCCAGTTATTATAATACATCCATGGCAGTCATAACCTGATGCACCAGATGGATTGTTAACACAGAAGCATCTGAGAAGCCGTCGTTGGAAACTGTTTGCGAAAGGGCAGGCACTTTCAAAAAATACCTGGCAAGTGATTGGATGAACCATCCGTCTGTCATGTCCGCCATCAAAGTGGCCATCACACACCTAAACTACGCCCATAGCTGGTAGTTCAGACACAAACACATTAGGTTGGAGCCAGACAAGATGGATTTTACTGTGATATGAGATGTAGCAAGAATCCAGCTGCCATGCAAGGTAAAAACATGTAATTGGTTCTTCATTTAAATACCCCCGACATCCCTTTGGTATGAATCTTTAGACCCACAAAGAGGTACTCATCAGGGTGTACATGGTAAACTGGCCTTGGCTGTAGACCGTTGTACTGTTTTTTTGTGTTTTGTTGTTGTGTTGTTGATGTTGTGTACCTGTGTCACCTTTTTAATTTAGAAATCGAAATGGACTTTGTTGTCCCGCTGAAGGACGTTTGTGTGCCTGAAAAGAAACAGGCTAAGTTTGAATGCACCATCACGAAGGATGTCTCTAAGGTCATGTGGCATAGAGGCGATGACGTCATCACCCCAGACCAAAAGTATGACATCATCGATGATGGAAAGAAGCATATGCTTATTATAAACTGTTGTGAGTTTGACGACGAAGACGAATATACAATTGCGGTGCTGGGAAAAACTTCAACAGCTAGACTCACAGTGGAGGGTAAGTGCTGGGTCACCATTACTGGACACAGTTAGCAGAACCGTTATTATTATTCTGACTCCAGTCATTGAGTTGGTTGGCGCCTCTTTCAAACTAACTCATATGAATATGCTTTACTAATACAATTATAGGTATCAGACTCAAATATATCTCGCCGATAAAGGACCAAACTGTGAAGGAAGGCACAACTGCTCGTTTCGAGCTGGAGCTCTCTCACGAGAACATCCCCGTCACTTGGTACAAGAACGACGTTAAAATTCATCCGAGCAGAACCGTGGTCACTCATGTGGACGGAAAGAAGCATGTGCTAGAAATGAAGGAAGTGACTCTCGACGATACTTGTCAAATTAAGGCTGAGGCCAAAGGAATTCCTTCCATGGCCAACCTGACGGTCATAGGTAAACCAAGAATAACCTCCTGTCCTCTTTCTGTCTTCGTTTTCCAGTGTCTGTCCTTCTTCTTCCCCCATAGCTATTTGTACAGTTTGTCCGTGTTTGTGTCTTTGTAGGTCCACACAACGACCTTATTTTGTATTCGTAAGACGTTGTTTTCTGTGTCGTAAGAAATTGTTTCTCTATGTTGTGCATTTGTCTGTCTTGTTGTGTGTTTGCCTTGAGCCATTTATATATGTTGAATGTGTTGTGTTTGTGCCGTGGAGAGTCACCCTAAAATATCCCCTATTCCAGAGGGAGATGCATACTTCACAGTTAAGCTGCAGGACTATACTGCAGTGGAGAAAGACGAGGTGGTTCTTGATTGCGAGCTCAGCAAAGACGTCGATGTTATGTGGTACCACGATGAGGCCGAGATCAAGACCTCAAAGATGGTGGCCATCAAGGCCGAGGGAAAACGCAGAACCCTCGTCATCAAGAAAGTAGGGGACAAAGACAAAGGACAATACGTATGTGATTGTGGAACAGACAAGACAACAGCGACACTTCACATTGAAGGTAAAATCACAGTCCCCTTCTTGACGAACACCTTTAGCTTCACCCTTCATCTAATCGCACCTCAAGCCCCATCGCTATTTTTGTTGCAGTTTTTTTGCACCTGAAAGACTTTTTTCACCTCTTAATTACCTCAGTCATCACGTGTGCGTGTTCTTTCTTATCTCCACCCTCCTGAAAAACACTACAAGAGTTGTCTGTGAAGGTTATCAGTCATCTAGGTCATAGTTATACAAGGAAGGTTGAATTTTTTTCTTTTATTTCCCAGGTTTGTTTATTAATTTCAAAACAGCAATACAAAAGCACTTGAAAAATGTATGTATAAAACCAAGTTTCCTTTTTTTTTGCAAACCAAAACACAACAACCCCCCCACAGTCAGTAATGAGGATTAATTACTGGCAGTTAAACAGCCAGGAGCACTAACGATTGTCGGAACTGAAGAAGTCTCTCGGATGAGAGACTAAACGTCTTCAAGGACCTTAAAGGTGCCGTAGGTAGGATTGTGAAGATCCAGGACTTAGCCAAAAAATGTGAACATCCACAACTTCTCAGTCCCTCCCCCTTTTCTGCTAAAGCCCAAAAGGGTCTCCTAAGCCCCTCCCCCCACGAGGGAGAATGAATGCGTGTGCATGAGCAGTGATTGACATGCAGTTAGACACCCCCCTGGCCCTGATTGGTGCATCTGAACAGTTAGACACCCCTCCTGGCCCTGATTGGTGCATCTGAACAGTTAGACACCCACCCTGGCCCTGATTGGTGCATCTGAACAGTTAGACACTCCCCCTGGCCCTGATTGGTGCATCTGAACAGTTAGACACTCCCCCTGGCCCTGATTGGTGCATCTGAACAGTTAGATACTCCCCCTGGCCCTGATTGGTGCATCTGAACAGTTAGACACCCCCCCTGGCCCTGATTGGTGCATCTGAACAGTTAGACACTCCCCCTGGCCCTGATTGGTGCATTTGAACAGGGAGCTGTGAATTTTTGCTAATCTCACTCCAGGCTGTAGGTGGAGCCAGAGGAGCCAGATTTTTAAATGACCTGCTTCCTGTAGTTCTTCTGGAACATAGGGTCAGTTTCAGCAAATATGACAGAAAGTTACTGTTATAAGTCTTACCTACTGCACCTTTAACCAAGTCCAGTTGCCTTTGAATTCAACCTTCCTTGGATACAACAAGAGTTACAGATTTCCGTGGAAGCTCTGCTGTATCTAAGCTTGATTATCACCCTAATTTTAGAGATACCAGTCTTCTCTTGTAGTGTTCTTTCTTCATAACTTGTGTGTCTTTTGTTCTGTTCTGGTTTTGTTTGTAACTTTGTATGCTCTTAAAGATACTTTTCATGGTTAGTTACCATCACAGAACCATCCCTCTTTAAAAAAACTAAATTTTATAGAACTGTGGCACCTTAATAATGTAATATATATATATATATATATATATATATATATATATATATATATATATATATATATATATATATATATATATATATATATATGGGATCAAATCATTGAGAGCCCATTGGTTGTTTATGGTCCAATGAAAAGGTGGCACGTTAAAGGAGGTTTTTATAAAGAACTTTCAATTGAGGTTTCTGTATATATGTCTGTTGTCTAAGTGTTTGTGTCTTTATGTCTAGTTTGTTTGAATATTTAAATGTCTTAATGTCTCTTAAACCTCAGCGCGCCACATCAAGGTGGTTCGGCCGACGTACGGCGTTGAGGTGTTTGACGGAGAGACCGCTCGATTTGAAGTCGAGCTGAGCGAGGACGACGTCCATGGCCAATGGAGACTGAACGGAGAAGTCCTCAGTCCATCCGCCGTATGTCTCTTTAATAACCCCTCAGCAGATATTCTCTTACACGTGGGTCGATTCACTTTTGTTTTCATTAAACCCAGACGTTCAAACCATTTACGGTTGAGAAATGTTTGATTTCTCGGTAGCTGAAGAATCAAAGTGAATTGACACACGGCCTTGCTCTGGTTTTCGTTTGAGTCCTCATTTTTTGTACTGAAATGCTGAAGTCTGTCGGTCATCTGCAGGATGTTGAGATCGTGGAGGACGGCGCCAAACACACTCTGGTCTTGTACAACTGCAAAGTGCCTCTAACAGGCGAGGTGGCGTTTACCGCCGCAAACGCCAAGTGCTCTGCTAACCTGAAAGTGAAGGGTGAGCTTTCACTTCCTCACTTCTATACCTTCTTGGTTCACTTGTTGCTTTTAAATCTTACCGTTCTTCAGTTTCTTTGCAAGTTGTTGTCTTATTTTGTCGGGTTCTGCAATATCAAACATAACCAGAAAATGATGTGGAATTTATAAAATGTAATGATGATTTGTAGCAAATGCTATTACGTTCTACATTCTTTTGTCTTACGTAGAACTTTCTTTTGGATAATTTTTCTCAGTGTGACAGTTCTCACTGACTTTCATCAACTTTACCCAAACACAACGGAGCCCAAGCTTTTATTCCTGAGCCCTTTTACGTGGCCTTGATATTAACTGTATGTGTCTGAACCAACAGAGCACCCCGTCTCGTTCATTACACCGCTGGCTGATGTGCATGTGTACGAAAAGGACGAAGCAAAGTTTGAGGTGGACATTTCTAGAGAGCCCAAAAGCTTCCGTTGGTTGAAGGGTTCTCAGGAGTTGTCAAATGACGATAAGTTTGAACTCCTGGCAGAGGGAAAGAGACACACTCTTGTTGTAAAATCTGCCAGATATGAAGACGAAGCCAAATACATGTTTGAGGCTGAAGATAAACGGACATCTGGGAAGTTGATTATCAAAGGTAAATGGAGTCAGTCCAATCCGTTTGGGATATATACGTACGCCACGTTTTCCTCCCAAAACATGTTGTGTATGTCTGTATGTGTTTATCTACCAACTGTGTTACAACTCTAGATTTAATTCCCTATGTATGTACATATAATTTGTGTTTGTCAGGTATTCGGCTCGAATTTATCAAGCAGATTAAAGACGTGACAGTGAAGGAACGTGAAACCGCAGAGTTCAGCATGGAACTCTCTCACGAAAAGATCCCGGTGGTGTGGTACAGAAACGGCGTGCGCCTGCACCCCAGCAAGGTGGTGCACATGTCGGAGGACGGGAAAGTGCACACGTTGGCCTTCAAGGAGGTCACCATCGATGACACGTCCATGATCAAAGTCGAGGCCATGGGCAAGACCGCTGAGGCCATGCTCACCGTGCTCGGTTAGTAGCGTTTTCAGGGCTGAATTCCAGCAGTGGAATGTAACTAAGAATTTACTCTAAGCGCTGTATTTAAGGGTTAGGGTTAGGGGTTAGGGGTTAGGGTTAAGGGGTTAGGGTTAGGGTTAGGGGTTAGGGGTTAGGGTTAAGGGGTTAGGGTTAGGGTTAGGGTTAAGGGTTAGGGTTAATTCCAAATGTTGAGTTACTTGTACTTTGTACATGCCACTTTCTATTTCTACTCCGCTACATTTCAGAGAGAAATATTGTAATTTTTACTCCACTACATTCATCAGTTACAGCTTTAGTTACTAGTTACTTTAGTTACTCCACTACATTCATCTGTTATAGCTTTAGTTACTAGTTACTTTACACATTAAGATTACTGCTCACAGAACACATGTAGTTTATAACATCTGATGTTTGATTCTAAAGTAAACTAGCCGACAATATAACGGCTACAAGTCCAGCTGAGATGATCAGACCATCACACACACAACTGGTTGGGTCCTTTCCTACAATGGAGGAGAGACAGAAAGAAAGACAGAAACAGGGAAAGACAAAGAAGGAAAATAAGGAGACAGAAAGAAAGACAGAAAGAAGGAAAGACAGAAAGTAAGGAGAGACAGAAAGAAGGAAAGACAGAAAGGAGAGACAGAAAGACAGAACTGTTTGGATCCTTTACGCTTTCTACAATATTTTATTACTTCAACTACATTTTCCTGACGATAATTACACACTTTTACTGAAGTAACATTTTCACTGCAGTACTTCAACTTGTAACAGAGTATTTATACAGTGTAGTATTAGTACTTTTACTGCAGTGAAGAATCTGAATACTTCTTCCACCGCTGCTGAATTCCCAGAAACAATCCCGCCTTGGTTTTGATGACTTTTTTGGCCTCGTTTCCTAACTCCCCAATGCTCCTCTGCTGTAACTGCTCCTTGCATGTCTCCTTGCAGAGGGCGACCTGTACTTCACAGTGAAGCTGCAGAACTACACTGCTGTCGAAAAAGACGACGTGATTTTGTCCTGCGAGCTGAGCAAGGCGGCCGCCGACGTCCGCTGGTTCAAAGACGGTAACGAAATCTTTGCCTCCAAGAATGTTCTCTTCCAGTCGGACGGCAGGAAGCGCACGCTGCTGATCAAGAAGGCGGCAAAGAGCAACATGGGCGCGTACACCTGCGACTGTGGCACCGACAAAACCACAGCCGACCTGAACATCGAAGGTAATACCTGCGGCCATCCCCAGACCCCCAGGACGGCAGAATCAGGCCCCGCCCACTCCAGTTCCCCGAAACCCAGCCTCTCTCCGGGCCATCCCACCCTCCATCCTCCATCTTTATGTCCTGTACTCTAAATGTCTTGTAACGTTTGTGACGTCTTGTCATAATCCAGCCCTGAACATCTGCGTTATAACTGTTCATAGAAACTCTCTTTATGACCTCTGAAGAAACAACGGAGACATGAATCTGTGAATGTCTCTTCACTCAGATGTTCATGAAAGTGTTTCATATACATGTTATAACCCTCACACTTTTTACTAACTTGTTTTTATATTTCATTCATTATGAATATTTATATTTGGCAGGCGACATTAAAGGTCCCAAGGCATGAAAATGTCCCTTTATGAGGTTTTTTTAACATTAATATACGTTCCCCCAGCCTGCCTGTGGTCCCCCAGTGGCTAGAAATGGTGATAGGTGTAAACCGAGCCCTGGGTATCCTGCTCTGCCTTTGAGAAAATGAAAGCTCAGATGGGCCGATCTGGAATCTTCCCTTTATGACGTCATAAGGGGAAAGGTTACCTCCCCTTTCTCTGCTTTACCCGCCCAGAGAATTTGGCCCCCCCATGAGAGAGAGAGAGACATCATGGCTTTCAAACGAGCAAAGTGGTAGTTGGTCAAGGCCACACCCCCACCCTCCACCTTGCCCCCCCCCCCCCCCCCTCCTCCTCAATAGCATTTAAAGCTACAGACACAGAAATGGCTCATCCTAAGGAAATCTCATTGTGGGACTGGCTCTAGTGGCTGGAATTCTGCACCAAGGCTGAATTTCAGGAAAAAGACTTCAGATACAGTATTAGGGACCACTAAGGTCTATATAAAGAGACTTCAGATACAGTATTAGGGGACCACTAAGGTCTATATAAAGAGACTTCAGATACAGTATTAGGGGACCACTAAGGCCTATATAAAAGAGACTTCAGATACAGTATTAGGGACCACTAAGGCCTATATAAAGAGACTTCAGATACAGTATTAGGGACCACTAAGGTCTATATAAAGAGACTTCAGATACAGTATTAGGGGACCACTAAGGTCTATATAAAGAGACTTCAGATACAGTATTAGGGACCACTAAGGCCTATATAAAGAGACTTCAGATACAGTATTAGGGACCACTAAGGTCTATATAAAGAGACTTCAGATACAGTATTAGGGGACCACTAAGGTCTATATAAAGAGACTTCAGATACAGTATTAGGGGACCACTAAGGCCTATATAAAAGAGACTTCAGATACAGTATTAGGGACCACTAAGGCCTATATAAAGAGACTTCAGATACAGTATTAGGGACCACTAAGGTCTATATAAAGAGACTTCAGATACAGTATTAGGGGACCACTAAGGTCTATATAAAAGAGACTTCAGATACAGTATTAGGGGACCACTAAGGTCTATATAAAGAGACTTCAGATACAGTATTAGGGGACCACTAAGGTCTATATAAAGAGACTTCAGATACAGTATTAGGGGACCACTAAGGTCTATATAAAGAGACTTCAGATACAGTATTAGAGGACCACTAAGGTCTATATAAAGAGACTTCAGATACAGTATTAGGGGACCACTAAGGTCTATATAAAGAGACTTCAGATACAGTATTAGGGGACCACTAAGGCCTATATAAAGAGACTTCAGATACAGTATTAGGGGACCACTAAGGTCTATATAAAGAGACTTCAGATACAGTATTAGGGGACCACTAAGGCCTATATAAAAGAGACTTCAGATACAGTATTAGGGGACCACTAAGGTCTATATAAAGAGACTTCAGATACAGTATTAGGGGACCACTAAGGCCTATATAAAAGCATCCAAAACGCAGCATGTCATAGGACCTTTAAAACATGATCAGTATGTTCTTCTTCTGCTGAAAATGAACTAAAGTACTAGTGCTAGTACTTTAGTTCATTTTCAGCAGCTGACAAGAAATACATTTTAAACCAAGATCCTTTCTAGCGAGACCGGCCTGATTGAAAGAATCCGTAAATGTCTTTAGAGGCATAACTAACTCGGTTATAATGCTTTCTAGGACATTTACGGAGCATGTGTTGACAGTGTAGAGATGTTTTTTTGGGCAGGGTTATTGTCAAGAGTGACTCAATGTCTTTCTGCTTTTGCAAAAAAAACTGTAAGGCGCTCTGAATAAGAGCGTCCGCTTTCTGTCCAAACTGTCCCATCACGTCTTTGCTGTTTGTCTTCCACTCATCGTCTCTCTCACTCTGTTCAACAACATCAAACCTGACTCATTTCCACTTGACTAACGTGTCTGTGGTTTCCCTGAGAGCTGTCATTCAGCCATTTTGCTTTTCCTCTAACGTCATTTTAAACCTCCACAGAGCGCGACATCAAGGTGGTGCGCCCGCTGTACAGCGTAGAGGTCACCGAGACGGAGACGGCCAAGTTTGAGACAGAGATTTCAGAGGAGGACCTTCACGCCACCTGGAAACTGAAGGGAGAGATGATCCACCCGTCTCCTGTAAGATTACACACACGTAAAGATGTCACAAAATGTGGATCAGCGTTTCCCAAAAAGTCCAAGATAAATGTCCTCAAATGTCTTGTTTTGTCCACAATTCAAAGATCTTCAGTGTCCTGTCCCAGAGGAGAGAAGATACTAGAACATATTCACATTTAATAAGCTGACATCACACGTTTACCTGTTATATCATCAGAAATGACTCAAACTGATTAATAGATTATCTAAATAGTTGGAGATTAATTAAATAGTTGACGACTAATCCATTTATCTTTGCAGCTCGACACTTCATGTAAGTTTTAAGGAAGTATGTAAGGAGGAAAGGAAAGAGGGAAGGAAGACTGTAGGGAAGGAAAGAAGGATGAAAGAAACGCCAGAGCAGGGGGAATGAGAGGGGGAAACACCAGAGCAGGGGGAATGAGAGGGGGAAACACCAGAGCAGAGGGAATGAGAGGGGGAAACGTCAGAGCAGGGGGAATGAGAGGGGGTAACGCCAGAGCAGGGGGAATGAGAGTGGGAACGCCAGAGCAGGGGGAATGAGAGGGGGAACGCCAGAGCAGGGGGAATGAGAGGGGGAAACGCCAGAGCAGGGGGAACGAGAGGGGGGAAACGCCAGAGCAGGGGGAATGAGAGGGGAAATGAGAGGGGGGAACGACAAAGCAGGGGGAATGAGAGGGGGAAACGCCAGAGCAGGGGGAATGAGAGGGGGAGACGCCAGAGCAGGGGGAATGAGAGGGGAAATGAGAGGGGGGAATGCCAGAGCAGGGGGGATGAGAGGGGAGGACGCCAGAGCAGGGGGAATGAGAGGGGAAATGAGATGGGGGAACACCAGAGCAGGGGGAATGAGAGGGGGGAACGCCAGAGCAGGGGGAATGAGAGGGGGAACGCCAGAGCAGGGGGAACGAGAGGGGGGAAACGCCAGAGCAGGGGGAATGAGAGGGGAAATGAGAGGGGGGAACGACAAAGCAGGGGGAATGAGAGGGGGAAACGCCAGAGCAGGGGGAATGAGAGGGGGAGACGCCAGAGCAGGGGGAATGAGAGGGGAAATGAGAGGGGGGAATGCCAGAGCAGGGGGGATGAGAGGGGAGGACGCCAGAGCAGGGGGAATGAGAGGGGAAATGAGATGGGGGAACACCAGAGCAGGGGGAATGAGAGGGGGGAACGCCAGAGCAGGGGGAATGAGAGAGGGAACGCCAGAGCAGGGGGAATGAGAGGGGGAAACGTCAGAGCAGGGGGAATGAGAGAGCAGGGGGAATGTAGATGTAGCCTGAATTATAAAGAGCTCTGAAAAAGTTCTGTTGTCGCCTCGTCTCAGTATGTAGATGCAGAGATGGTTTTGAACGTGTGTAATCATTTGAACTGTGGTATGTCGTCCTCAGGACGTGGAGATCAAGGAAGAGGGAAGCCGGCACATTTTGATCCTCTTCAACTGCAAAATGGACATGGCTGGGAGTGTCGACTTCTCGGCAGCGAACGCCAAATCCTCCGCTCAGCTCAGGGTCAAAGGTGACAGAAATCACACACACACACACACACACACACACACACACACACACACACACACACACACACACAGTTTGGTAACCAGCTTCAAACCTGTGAAAACTGTAACCAAACTCAGCATCTAGCGCCGCAAGCCGCTGAAACAGAAATAGAACCAGAGTGTAAATATAAGACAGAGCTGCTCGGCACCAGAGGAAACGTTATTAAGTTATCAAGTTATCAAGTTATTAAGTCATTAAGTCATTAAGTCATTAAGTTATCAAGTTATCAAGTTATCAAGTTATTAAGTTATCAAGTTATTAAGTTATTAATTTTTCAAGTTATTAAGTTATCAAGTTATTAAGTTATCAAGTTATTAAGTTAGTACCAGCTCTATATAGTAGTATATAATAGTACCAGCTCTATATAGTAGTATATAATAGTACCAGCTCTATGTAGTAGTATATAATAGTACCAGCTCTATATAGTAGTATATAATAGTACCAGCTCTATATAGTAGTATATAATAGTACCAGCTCTATATAGTAGTATATAATAGTACCAGCTCTATATAGTAGTATATAATAGTACCAGCTCTATATAGTAGTATATAATAGTACCAGCTCTATATAGTAGTATATAATAGTACCAGCTCTATAGAGTAGTATATAATAGTATATGCAGAGCTTCTATTGTTGCCAGACGCCGGAGAGCTCCGCAGTAATTCAGCACACGGCAGATAGTGCGGGACAGGAAGTCGAGCACAGGAACAAAATAAAAATCCGGTTAATTTTCAAAGTAAAAGCCAGCGTGCTCACGGCGGATCATATCTCCTGCACTACACCTGGAGAACAGCTCAGAGCTGTTCCCCTCTACTCCTCTGGATGGAAACTAACTGGTGCTGGTGTTGTGGTTCTGTTCTATGTGAATTCGTGAGATCTCGTGGGTCCTCGTGACTTCAGCTGTCAGTCACGGCCGCAGCCGTGCCGCAACAAATCCAGACCTGGTGGGGATTGACGGACGGCGGAGCACGCAGCCGATACACATCCAGTGGAAATTGCCAGTTAGTCGTGCAACAGAGAACTCAGATTGGACAGATAGTCTAGCTAGCTGTCTGGATTTACCCTGCAGAGATCTGAGGAGCAGTTAACCATAGTCCTCACACATCAGCCGGAGGTTAGAACGCCAACACAGAGACGCAGTTACACTTGGTTGTGAAACTGTAAACCAGTGGCTGTGATGTGAGTCGTATCTCAGCTGTCACCAACCCTTCAAAGACTTTAAAAAAAATGAACTCTCAAACAGTGAAATCTCTCAGATGGAGCTTTTTGTTGTTGCAGTGTACGCCACGTGTAATTGAAATGTAATTCCTTTCAGACGCTTTGTATTGTTGAACAGATACCGTGTTAGCTGTCAGAGCAGATCCTGACTGACCGCTCGGCCTTTAACTGGCTGTTAATGGCTTTAATTCAGGCATGTGAAGAAGCCTGCTGTAAATACTTGTTAATTCAAACTGGCATCCTGTATCTGGGTTTGATGACAGCGTTACGACACGCCGAACCATGATGTCGGCATTTTTCTGCAGCGTGACGTTGGGTAACCCCTGCGAGAAGCTCCCACATTCTCCTTTTCCAGGAAAACTGCAGCCGGCCGGTGACTGACAGGAGCAGGTTGGCTTTGGCAGAGGCTGGCTCTCAGCCAATCAGGCCCCTCGGTTATTTTGGAAGACACATGCCTTATCTAGAGCAGGTTAGCAGTGATTGGCAGGGGGCAGGACGCTTCCCCGGCCCTTACTGGTGCCTGCCAGCTTTATAATTTGTGCGGCAGGTCGTATGCTAATGAGCCAGCCCCCCCAGTGCCAAGTCCCAGTGTGGCTGTGTTCAGTTGTCCCGAGGGCGTCCAGCCACCGGCCTTCAGCTCCAACACGCCATGACGATAAGCCACTGAGGATTAGCCGTTTCTCTGCGGGGATTTCTTTGGATTTATTGCACTTTTTTTGTTTGTGTTCTGAGGGGGGGGGACTAACCATGTCTTCTCCCCAATCCAAAGCCCGGGTGATCAGCCTGGCGAGGCCTTTGCAGGACGCCACGGTGACCGCCGGGGAGACCGCCACCTTTGAGTGCGAGCTGTCGTATGAAGGCATCGCTGTCGAGTGGTTCCTGGGGGGTACCAAGCTGGAACCAAGCGACAGAGTAAGTCCCCAAAAACACACACAGCCACCAACACACTCTTCCTGTTGACATCCACGTACTCAAAGCTGTGCAGGGGCTCCGGGAGGCCGGGGCCTCGGGCCGGTTCTGGTCCCAGGGTTCTGACCTGATTTCAACAACAACGACACATGTAAGAGACATTAAATGAAGGAAGGAAAGCCAGAGAACCCCTAAGGGAGGGGCTCGGCCTGTTGGGTCCCTTTCCTTTCTTTTCCTTTTACAACTATTCAGCAGAACCTAAAGAGAGAGATAAGGAAAAACATAGTCTATGAAATGAAAAAGGGACAGAGAAAGAATACAGAATTTTCCATTACTTTTTAGTTTAGTTTTGAAGTTACTTTTCAGAGTGTGTTTGCTAGTTTTATTTTAGTTTTAGTTTGTTTAGTTAGGGCCAGGTATAATGTTTTAGAAATATGTAGCTACATATATAAAAAAAATACTTAAATGACGATGAACGTTTGGTCTTTGTGCCACTTTAGTGTCCGATGTGACGCGATTATGGCACAGCGCCATCTCTGCTTTGCGTTCATTTTGACTTATTTTAAATAGTTTTTTAACCTGCCAATATAGTTTGATTAGTCTTTCTTGAAGGTTTTGGTTTTTGTTTACTTTCACTTTTCTAAGCTCCACTTATTCAGGTTTCAGTTTGAGGTGGTTTAGGATAATATAAGCGTGTTGTGGGCCGGTGTTTCCCGTCTGCGTGCGGACACGCTGTTCACTTCTCTTCATATAAGGCCCTGCTGCTGCAGCGTTCAGGATTCCAGCTGAGCATACGATCCTGCTTTTGAGATAACGCAGGCAGGGAGGCTTTTCTGCCCTGCAAGCGTTTCTGCGGGGTTATTTTTAACAGCTGCAGGAGGCCGAGACGCAGAGCAGGTGGCAACAGGAGCGATTTGACAGCTTCAGCTTTAAAATCGCACCACGTGCCGTAAAAAAGTTTCTGCGCTTTTCACGCGGAAATTAGAGTCGCAAAGAGAGCTCGGTGTGAGGCCGGGCTGCTGAAGCATATCCAGTCATAACGCAGGATTAGTTTGATTATGGGATGTAACCGGAGAGCTCTAAAAGGTTTCCAAGGAAACACGATCTCTCTCCGGGGTTGTGCAAGTGTGATTGACTGTTACACAACATCAACTGTTGCACCAAATCTCCAACTAAAGCCCCGAGCTGTTCTCTGAGAAAATACATACATACATATATACATATATACATATATACTGTACATACATATATATATATACTGTACATATATATATATATATATATATATATATATATATATATATATATATACTGTACATATATACATACATATGTACTGTACATACATATACACATATATATATATATACTGTACATTCATACATATATACATATCTATACTGTACATACATATATATATGCATACAATCATGCATACTGTACATATATACATACAGTATGTACAAAAATACATACATTCATTAACAAACAAACAGATAATGAAATAACAACCTCATCCCTCCCATTCTCCTCCTTACTCGCCAATAAAACATTATCCTGTTTCCTCTGAAAACCTGGACTAAAACAGAAAGAAATTTGATTATTTTAAGCACATTCTCATGAACATGACTTAACTCAACCTATATGTACATACATATATGCATACATATATACATACATACTATACTGTATACATATATACATACATACATACTATACTGTATACATACATACATACATACTATACTGTATACATACATACATATATACATGCATACATACATACATACTATACTGTATACATACATACATATATACATGCATACATACATACATACATACTATACTGTATACATACATACATACATACATATATACATACATACATACTATACTGTATACATACATACGTACATACATACATACATATATACTATACTGTACATGCATACATACATACATACTATACTGTATACATACATACATATATACATGCATACATACATACTATACTGTATACATACATACATACTATATTGTATACATACATACATACATATATACATACATACTATATTGTATACATACATACATACATATATACATATATAGACTATCACGAACATGACTCGCCCTCCTTTATCTTTCAGTTCAAGAGTTTATAACAACAGAACTGAAGTCATGCGGTTTCAGAGAGCAGATAGATCTGGCCAGTAAATAACCAGCTGCTTGTTCAGCCACAGAGGAGAACAACAAGACGTCCAGTAAACAAAATAAACAATAAAAAAGCTAAGTTTGTCCCTCCCAACCCCCACACAAACAATCTCAACCAATGGATTACAAAACTACCCGAACTCCGGAGCAGCTGAACTGATACGAGACTCAACTTTGAGCTTTCTAAAAGTTTCTACATCAGAAATTTGGGTTTCTGTCATCCAAATTGTCAAAACAAGTAACCTGTGCTTTACAAGTAAAATATAGGTTACTCTTTACTTGAAGGTATCGACATAATCGTGACATGACACTGTCTGTCATTAAGTGTCATTCGGTTATTGTCATGACAACTTGACATTACATTTGTTTGGAGTGTCCTTATTAAGACAACTTGACATAATGGCATCCTGTTTAATGTCAAGTTGTCTTAAAGGAGAAGTCCAGTCAATTCCAACCCGTAGCTCTGTTGTGTGTAAATGTGGAGAGCTGTCAGTAGCGAGAAAATCTAAACCAATCGGTGCTGCCTCCACCGTGTTAGCCTCCTGCTAGCGTTAGCACCCAACAGGCTTAAACAGGGCAAGTTTTAAACGTGCTTTTAGCCTCTAAACATGCTCCAAATGTCATTCCAAGTGCCTACCCATGTGCAGTGATTCCTTCCGAGGGAACACAGTGAATCTGACTGGAATATTGGATTGTATGAGTTCGACAATTGACTAGTGTGGACATGACCGGAAAACAGGAAATAAACAGAGGCATGTGCAGGATTAACACGACTGTTAGGCCTTTCTGTCACATCTCCTGCAGTCAGACTCACTGTGTTCCCTCAGAAGGAATCACTGCACATGGGTAGGCACTTGTAATGACATTTGGAGCATGTTTAGAGGCTAAAAACACGTTTAAAAGCTGCCCTGTTTAAGCCTGTTGGGTGCTAACGCTAGCAGAAGGCTAGCACGGTGGAGGCAGCACCGATTGGTTTTCGTTTTTTTTGCTACTGCCAGCTCTCCACATTTACACACAACAGAGCTACGTGTTGGAATTGACCGGAATTCTCCTTTAAGACAACTTGACATTAAACAGGATGATATTATGTCAATTTGTCATTACAAAGACATCCCAAACTAATTCAATGACCACTTGTCATGACAAAAACCGAATGACACTTAATGACAGAAGTCATAAATGATTATAACACGTTCATGACAGTGTCATGTCACGATTATGTCGATACCTTCAAGTAAAGTGTAACCCAAATTAGTTACACTGGAAAAGCAGGTTTTGGGTGAATCATTGCTCCTTGATTAAGTTAATGCTCCATTCCAGTTGGTGACGTGTTTGCCGAGTAGAAGAGGAGAGGAGGAAGCATAATAACTGATAGTGTCATGGAAGCACCTGGTGCAGGCAACTTGACATTGTTTGGGATGTCTTGATTATAACAACTTGACATTAATCAAAGTGACATTACCGGAAGTTGTCTTGGTCATGATAAGTTGACATTAAACAGGATGCCATTATGTCAAGTTGTCTTAATGAGGACACTCCAAACAAATGTAATGTCAAGTTGTCTTAATAAGGACACTCCAAACAAATGTAATGTCAAGTTGTCTTAATAAGGACACACCAAACAAATGTAATGTCAAGTTGTCTTAATGAGGACACTCCAAACAAATGTAATGTCAAGTTGTTATAACCAAGACATCCCAAACAATGTCCACTTGTCATGACAAAAACCGAATGACTCTTAATGACACGTTCATGACAGTGTCATGTCACGATTATGTCGATACCTTCAAGTAAAGTGTAACCCAAATATATGATCAGTTGACTACTTAATTGAATGTGGGTTTTTTATTCAATATTATAGCATTTGAAATTTTTTTTTTAAAAAGTGCAGAAAGAATCGACAAAGACATCGAGAAGTGACCAAAAAAAAGCGGGGAATGCTTCAAAAACATCGGGGACTGTCCTATGCACCACTTGACATTACCTGGCACATATTGTGGAGTTTGTTCAGTATGTCTGGATTATAAATGGTGCTAAAAATAATACAAAATTGATCTAAAAAAAACAAAAAAACATTGGGGAAAAGTGAAAAAAGTTTTAATTTTAAATTTTGACCCAGAAAAACTAAAACGTTGCAGGTCGACGGGACGACAACACGAGAGTTAACCTCGTAGCTCGTGTTCAGTTGCTCTTGTGAAGTTCATGTACTTTTACTCCTGTTCCTAGTTGTATATATGTACCTCCTTATTTTATTTTATTCTGTATATACTTCTCTTTGTCTACTCTGTCTCGTGCTGTGGCAACACCTGAACTTCCCCTCTGGGGATCAATGAAGTAAAATAATAAGATCATATCTTAAAATACATCAAAAATTAAATCTTCTCTGTCTGCAGACATGAAAAAAATCACTTGAAGTCACTTGAAGGTATCTACATAAGAGTGACATGACACTGTCATGAACATTATAAACATGATATAATGGTTCTTTTAGTTAGTGTCATTCGGTTTCTGTCATGACAAGTTACGGTTAAGGCTTGTGCGTAGAATCGACAGCGTAACCCCCCAGACCCCTCTGCATCTACGCCGTAGCCTGACGTCACCTCTCGGAAAATGTAACTACACGTCGCAGTGACGCCAACGCTCGGCCCGAGGCTTGGTAGCGTTGCATTTCCCCTCCGACTCATGTCCTGGTTCTCCTTCTCCATAATCTACATGAAATCAAGGAGAGGGTTAACTTCTCCTGCTCCAGATCTCCCACCGTGGTCAGAGAGAACAGAGGAGACACTTTGGTTCTCTCACTAGGACTCTAGAGTCACTACTCACTCTGAAGATAATCACCATCACTCTCTCACTCGCTCCACCACACGCATACAAGTGTGTGGCACTATCCTAACCTTAACCATCACCACTAGATGCCTAACCTTAACCCTTACCCTCACCCTAACCATAACCTAATTCTAACCCTAATCCTAAAACCAAGTCTTAACCCTCAAACAGACCTTTAACCTTGTGGGCTCCAGCATTTTGGCCCCACAAAGCTGTCAGGACCCCACAAGTATACTGGACTCCCTGGTTTTTGGACCCCACGAATATAGTTAAACAAGAGCACACACACACACACAGACACATGCCGGCTTGACGCACACACCAGTGCACAAGTATAAACACCAGGCCACGTATGTAGGCTGCGGAGAAAGCTCTCCACACAACTATAAAAAGGCCGTTAGGGTTAGGGTTCATGTGTCATGTCACTCTTATGTAGATACCTTCAAGTATAGTGTTACCGAAACTTTTTTACCTTTTGTATTTGAATCCGTTGCAATCGTAATTTACTTCCTACACTCAGAAGCATTAACATTTAATTCTCTATAACTGGTTAGAAATTGGCAAAAACAAGAAACTTTTTTCTACATTATTGGTGAGCTTAACATGTATTGACGGGTTGTAATAGTCTGGCTATCACCAGACCAAGCTCAGTCTTTTTAAGATTGAGCTTTAGTCTTGGGAGTCTGCAGGAAATCGTCACAGATCGGATTCTAACCCTGGACCTCTGCGTCAAGGCAGAAACCTCTCAGTATATGTGCACCTGCTCTACCCACTGAACCAACCCGGCCACACCCAAACAGACTTTTTAAACTCGTCAGCATTGAAAAGTATTCTGCTGAAAGTACTTCACGCTGTCTCTCTGAGAGAGACAAGATCATTATTAAATAAAATGTACCCTAAAAGACCGTAAAAATAACTTCTAGTGGTTAATCTGTAAAGCAGAAATAATCTAGGTTGAAGAGATGAGATGATAGAGATAATTGTAATGGTTTCTCAAACATGATCAACACCATATGTTTAATTCCTCTTGGCCGAGTTCTGTTTCGGTGGCTCTGAGTGAAATACAGTCTGTGGACGTGTGTTAAAATCAGCCCTCGGGTGTCAAAGGTCGAAATGTTTAAATCAGGGGAAGGAAAGCAGCTGCCTGCGTTCGTTTGAGCTGTCAGGGCTCCGCTGACGGATCCCGCATGTGCTGCAGACCTGAGACCCCAAATCTTCACTCTCAATTCAGCTCTGAGTCTCGTAATCCTCGCAGACGTTAACCCTCCTGGTGTCTCCGCGTCGACCTGCAACGTTGTGTTTTTCTGGGTCAAAATTTCAACATTTTGATGTTGTTTTTCTACACTTTTCTCAACATTTTTGTCGATTTTTTTCCCAATTTTTTTGTCACTTTTTGGGGCGTTTTTTAAATTATGTTTTTAGTCACCTTTGGCGATGTTTTTGATGTTTTTTTTGTCACTTTTTTCGGCATTTTTGCAGCTTTTTTGCAACATTTGTCACTTTTTTCAGCATTTTTGCAGCTTTTTTCCAACATTTGTCACTTTTTTCAGCATTTTTGCAGCTTTTTTCCAACATTTGTCACTTTTTTCATAGTTAATGAAAGTGATATAGAAAGTTTTTGTAAAGGGCGAGGACAACGGGAGGGTTGAGTCCTGTGTGTACGCTGTAGACTTTGCAGGCACACTTCAGGGAAACGCATCCCCCAAAATCTCTGACTAACATCACAGAAACTGTTCATTGATCGTAATAAAACACTGTGGACCCGAACATGAACATAAACTCCAAAATCAAAAGACAAATAGCTTAAGAATTGAGTTTTTTTTATTATAGACTCTGGATTAAAAAGTTCACTTACCTTCATTTTCTTTTTATTCTTTGCAAGTTTAGATCTAATTTAGGATCTTAAAATGATCTGTTCTGATTTTGAGGGATCAAGCAAATACAAATACAACTTGTTTTCTTTGAATATTTAGTCAAGCTCTTTATGAATACCAATGCTCACTCTGGATTCCTCTCTGGGTCTCTGGAAAGCTTGAAAACAATATTGAGTCTTGAGTGAACGCTGTAGATCTGGCAGGTACACTATAGGGAATAAATAGGGAATGAAAGCCCCCAAATCTCTGACTTCGTGTTGACTCAATGTTCAGCGAAGGACAATATAAGGTTCTCACTTTTGTCTGATGAACTGAAATTCCTCCGCTTGAAACTCTACACACTTTACACTACTTTATTTGGGATAATCAACTGGTTTCAAGCTTCTTTTTCAGACTGATCTCATGAAATGGCGTATGCCAATCCGTACGCCATTATTGGTGTGTTATCAAGACGCATACTCGCTTTGTAGCGTGTTTACAACGCCGTTTGGCCTCCATTGACTTACATTACCTTGCGATTGCGTGTGAATTTACACCAGCGAGTAGTATGAAGGAGTAAAAATCCACTTAGGGACGTTGGTCGGGGGGGAGGATGACACAGGACTTTCACCCAGGATTGTGTCTCGTGTGTCACGTTTCCTAAACTCAACTGTCATTTTCTTCTCACGATAACACGCCAAGTATGTATGTTTACGTCCGCTGTATACAGCGTAGACATACACGCAGATAGCTAGAAATGCGTACAGATGACACGCCACTTTTCTTAAGAAAGTGAGCGTGTATGTTTAGGCAAAGTCATGATGTCACGTTGTCTTTTTAATGTAATATGAAGCAGTGCACGAAGTTAAGGATCTCCCGTTGACCCGGGGATAATCAAAATAGTAGGGCCGCACTCAAATAAAGAAATATTTAGTTGGCTAACACTCTACTACACAACTCTGTAAAGCTCAGTTTCTCCACAAAGAATCATGCAAAAGCACAAATAGCATCGAAAACATCCAAAAAAGTCACAAAAAAAGTGACTGTAGCTCTGCAGATGGTGACTCTGACTGTGTTGAACAGGTGGTGTTGAAGTCGGAGGCTAAAGTCCACAGCCTCACTCTGAGGGACGTCAAGCTGAACGAAGCCGGACAACTTAAACTGGTCGCCAAAGACTTCCAGACCGAGGCCAACCTCATCGTCAAAGGTAAGATCTTTTCTGACGGGACGACCGCGTCCGAAATTTCCAACCAAAGAGCTTTGTATCAAGTTAAAAAGGCCAGAGCAGGGGGAATGAGAGGGGGAAACACCAGAGCAGGGGGAATGAGAGGGGGAAACGCCAGAGCAGGGGGAATGAGAGGGGGAAACACCAGAGCAGGGGGAATGAGAGGGGGAAACGCCAGAGCAGGGGGAATGAGAGGGGGAAACACCAGAGCAGGGGGAATGAGAGGGGGAAACACCAGAGCAGGGGGAATGAGAGGGGGAAACGCCAGAGCAGGGGGAATGAGAGGGGGAAACGCCAGAGCAGGGGGAATGAGAGGGGGAAACGCCAGAGCAGGGGGAATGAGAGGGGGAAACGCCAGAGCAGGGGGAATGAGAGGGGGGAACACCAGAGCAGGGGGAATGAGAGGGGGAACGCCAGAGCAGGGGGAATGAGAGGGGGGAACACCAGAGCAGGGGGAATGAGAGGGGGGAAACACCAGAGCAGGGGGAATGAGAGGGGAAACACCAGAGCAGGGGGAATGAGAGGGTGAAACGCCAGAGCAGGGGGAATGAGAGGGGGGACACACCAGAGCAGGAGGAATGAGAAGGGTAAATGCAGCAGAATAACTTTTTTAAACCGAAACGTAGCGGTGTAAAAGTCTCCAAACAACAAGCGTCCTGTGTGTGTTTGTGTGCGTTCAGAGCCGCCAGTGGATTTCACGAAGCCTCTGGAGGACCAGACGGTGGAGGAGGAAGCGACCGCCACGCTCGAGTGTGAAGTTTCCAGAGAGAACGCAGAGGTGCGATGGTTCAGGGACGGACAGGACATCAGGAAGACCAAAAAGTACGAGATGATCATTGACGGCCGCAAGAGAGCGCTGATCATTCACAACTGCACTCTGGACGACTCCAAGACGTACGCTTGTGACGCCAAAGGCTTCAAAACCTCCTGCTTCCTCAACGTTGAACGTGAGTACAGCCGAGGACGTTATAATGGCTTTCTGTTTTTCTCAGGGTGGCTTTTTTTGGTTGTTGCTGTTGTTCTGTTTTTGTCTTTGTGATATTTAGACAAATATATATATATATATATATATATATATATATATATATATATATATATATATATATATCTATATATCTATCTATCTATCTATCTATCTATCTATCTATCTATCTATCTATCTATATATATATATATATATATATATATATATATATATATATATATATAGATATATATATATATATATAGATATAGATATATGTATGTATATTTGATGATGAGAATCAAAATAGTAGGACCAAATATTTAGTTGGCTAACACTCGACTACACAACTCTGTAAAACTGAGTTTCTCCACAAAGAATCATGCAAAAGCACAAATAGCATCAAAAACATCCAAAAAAAGTCACAAAAAAAGTGACTGTTGCTCTGCAGATGGTGACTCTGACTCTTTACGTCCGCTGTATACAGCGTAGACATACACGC
This sequence comes from Zingel zingel, assembly GCA_023566125.1. NCBI lineage: Eukaryota > Metazoa > Chordata > Actinopteri > Perciformes > Percidae > Zingel > Zingel zingel. Next base: position 1,649,738 of record CM042327.1, read on the forward strand.
AGATAGCTAGAAATGCGTACAGATGACACGCCACTTGGCTTAAGAACGTGGGCGTGTATATTCACTAAAATCACAAACTGCTTCACAATAAGATGTAATACAGAACAACAAATTATAATACAAGAAAATGAAATACAAATAGAAAACATAAACAACCACGTGAAACCCTCGACTAACTAAAAGCCTGCTTGAAGAGCAGAGTCTTCAGCTGCTGTTTAAAATATTCAACAGAATTCACACAACGCAGAAAGGGAGGCAAGACATCCCACAGCCTAGACGCCACTGCCTGGAAAGATCGGTCCGCTCTAGTTTAAAATGAGTACAAGGAACCACTAATAGCCTCAGACCTAATGACCTAATGACCTCAGACCTAATGACCTAATGACCTAATGACCTCAGACCCCGAGTGGGAGTGTGGAGCTGAATCAAGTCAGATATGTAGGGAGGAACTTGACCATGCAGGGCTCTAAAAGTGAGGACCAGGATTTTAAATTGAATTCTATACTGGACTGGTAACCAGAGAAATGCTGCTAAAACAGGCGTGATGTGTGCTCTTTTGTTAATGTGAGTTAAAAGCCTCGCAGAGTTCTGAACAGCCTAAAGGCGCTGACACACAGAGCTGATAACCGGCCGTCTGACCGTCTGGCGAGGTCGGTGACTCGAGTCTGGTCGGTGTGTCCCGTGCCGTCGTCCGTCCGAGGAGCCGTCGGCCTTCATTTGGGCCGACCCGACATGTTCAGTCGGAGACAGGGCAGTCGGGACTCACCTGGAGATGGGGAGCGGATGATCCTCTCAAAATCTTTTTATTATTTAATCTTTAATTTATTTATGACATTGTGCAATATACTCCTTTTACTGTATTCTATTTATTGATGTGTGTATGTTATGTGTTAGGTAAATAGTGCTGTAGATGTTTGGGTCAATGTTCGTGTTGTGGATTACGTGTCAATATATGTCTGTACTCTCTCGGAGACATTAGGGTTTTCTAAGTCTAAGTCTAAGGTTGTGTGTGTGTCCACAGCTCCACATGTCGAGTTCTCGAAGCCGCTCCATGATGTCGAGGTCAAAGAGAAGGAATCCGCCAGGTTTGAATGCGAAGTTTCCAGAGAGGACGTCAAAGTGAGCATCCGTTTTGTCCGGATATAAACTTCAAATTTATAATGAATGATCACTTTTCTAAACCTCTCCGACATCTCCTCTGTTTGTCCCGGCGTCTGGCAGGTCCGCTGGTTTAAAGATGGAAGTGAAATCAGAAAGGGGAAGAAGTATGAAATTATCGCTCAGGGTCGCCAACACATCCTCATCGTCCACAAGTCTGTGTTCGACGATGAGGCGGAATACGAATGTGACGCCAAGACCTCCAAATCCTCCGGCATGCTCACTGTCGTCGGTAAGAAGACCAGATATCAGGAGCCTGTTCTTCATACATTTACAACTCACTTAGCTTTATTTAATTGTTGATTATTGGCAGTGGTGGAATGTAACTTAGTACATTTACTCCAGTACTTTGGTAAAGAAACGCTGTTACGTCATAAACAGAAAGACAAATAAGTGCTGTATATGTTCATATTATGCTTTTTGGCTTTTTTCCCTTTCCTTTATTGTGTTATATATCTTTTTAGGTTTACAAAGTGAAGAAGCCCAAAGTCCCCCCCAAAGGGACTTCCCATCTCCAACAGAAAACTCTGTTCACTAACTGCTCCAAACAGCTCTGTTGTAGTCCAGCCTTTACTTCAGAGACAAACGTGGTCACTTTGGAACACACGTTATAATCAGGGTTCAACATGACCACCATCTACTAGCCAAATGCTGGTAAAATATGCAAGTGGCTGGTAGATTTGCTTCACTTACCAGCCCAAAAAGCTATGTTAATCTATTGAGTGGCTGGTAAAATTAATAAAATAACATTCACTAGCTATTTGGCTGGTTGACAATAAAGCCTTGGTTATAATGCTCGCCTAGCCACGCCCTCATACTCTGCTCCTGACTGGCTAGTAGTCCTTACCTAGGTACTGTCAGGGCCCTCATACTCTGCTCCTGACTGGCTAGTAGTCCTTACCTAGCTACTGTCAGGGCCCTCATACTCTGCTCCTGACTGGCTAGTAGTCCTTACCTAGCTACTGTCAGGGCCCTCATACTCTGCTCCTGACTGGCTAGTAGTCCTTACCTAGGTACTGTCAGGGCACGCCCTCATACTCTGCTTCTGACTGGCTAGTAGTCCTTACCTAGGTACTGTCAGGGCCCTCATACTCTGCTTCTGACTGGCTAGTAGTCCTTACCTAGGTACTGTCAGGGCACGCCCTCATTTAGAAGATAATCGGCTAATCCTGCCTTGTACTACTGAAGTTGGAGAAACAGCTAGCTAGCTCATGTAGTCCCTACCTAGCTACTGAGCATGTGATCTTACCTAGCTACTGAGCATGTGGTCTTACCTAGCTACTGAGCATGTGGTCTTACCTAGCTACTGAGCATGTGCGACTGCCAACAAAGATGTTCCAGCAGTGAGAGGTCTCACTCTGGAGCTAAAACAGAGACCTGAACACAGGGTGAAAAGAGGAGCTGCAGCAATGTGCAGTACAACTAAAATATGTTTAAATAATATATAATATGAGCACTTTAAGTAACATTTCCACTGCAGGACTTTCACTTGTAACAAAGTATTTTTACAGGGTGGTATTAGTACTTTTACTGCAGTAAAAGATCTGAATACTTCCTCCACTGCTGGTCACAGAGGTTTGAGTTGAGATCTGATGTTTCTTGGCTCCGTGTGTTGCAGAGGAGGAGGCGAGGTTCAGCAAGAACCTGTCCAACGTGGAGGGAACGGAGACGGACAGCGTGAAGCTGATCTGCGAGGTCTCCAAACCCAGCGCCGACGTGACCTGGTACCGCGGCGACGAGGAGGTGCCCGAGGGCGGCCGCTACGAGCAGATCGTGGACGGGAAGAGGAGGATCCTCCTCATCCAGGACCTGAAGATGGCCGACGCCGGAGAGTACAACTGCAGGCTGAGTCCCAGCATCAAAACCTCCGGGAACCTCAAGATTAACGGTGAGGGAAGAGGGGAAGTAAAGATGGTGGCTGTAGGAGGAGTGGTGCTGGCGATGTCTTTACTGCCCAGTTGGTATCGCGATGACTATAAAATAAGACGATATATATTGTGCTGCTGATTCAGTTTCTGATTATTCCTGATCGTGCTCTGAAGCTTCTCGTAATCACGCACACAGACACACACACAGACACACACACGCACGCACACAGACACACACGCACGCACACACACACACGCACGCACGCACACAGACACACAGACAGACACACACACACGCACGCACACAGACACACAGACAGACACACACACGCACGCACGCACACAGACACACACACAGACACACACACGCACGCACACAGACACACACACACGCACGCACACACACACACACACGCACGCACACAGACACGCACACAGACACACACACACGCACGCACGCACACAGACAGACACACGCACGCACGCACGCACACAGACAGACACACGCACGCACGCACACACACAGACAGACAGACAGACACGCACGCACACAGACAGACAGACAGACAGACACGCACACACACAGACAGACAGACAGACAGACAGACACGCACGCACACAGACAGACAGACGCACGCACACACACAGACAGACACGCACGCACACACACAGACAGACAGACAGACACACACACACACACACACACACACACACACAGACAGACAGACAGACAGACAGACACACACGCACAGACAGACAGACAGACACACACGCACACACACACACACATACACACAGAGACACACACACACACATTGATACACACATAGACACACACACTCCCCTTTAAATTAAAACTTTGTCTTTATTGAACACAATAAAACTATTTAATAATAGGGTTGGGACCGTTTTAAAGCGAGTGCTTGAAATGCACTCGCCTCTTCCGTACATTACTCCGTGTAATATTCTGTATTTCATTCCGTATATTGCTCTGTATTTTACTCTTACTTACGTTGGATTCCCTGTGGTGTCCCAGAGCTGGCTGCAGAGTTCATCTCGCGGCCCCAGAGCCAGGAGGCGGTGGAGGGCGAGAAGGCGGAGTTCACTTGCTCCGTCTCCAAGGAAACCTACGATGTGAAATGGATGAGAGGCGACGTGGAGCTGCAGGCGGGAGACAAGTACCAGATGGTCAGCGACGGGAAGAGGCGAACGCTGGTCATCAGGACCTGCGAGCTCCAAGACGAGGGAGCGTACACGGTGATGATCGGAGCCACCAGAGCCAGCGCCGACCTCGCCGTGCTCGGTAAGCCCCGCCTATCGGGAGTCAGAAACTTACAACACCTAAATGTTATCTTACCTGCAACGCACCACACCGTTTACATGGGAGCATGCCTATGTTCCCACATTTCTAAGATTGTTTTCCAACATTAGGCCCTACGTTCTCCCAATTTGGTAGCCAATTACACCCACCCTATTATCCATTAGCAATGGACTATAGATGGAATGTAGCTGAATCTGGTAACTTACCCTAACCCCTAATCCTGGGTACATAGGGCTGTGGGAACATTGGGCTGTGGGAACATAGGACTGTGGGAACATAGGACTGTGGGACCATAGGGCTGTGGGACCATAGGGCTGTGGGACCATAGGGCTGTGGGACCATAGGGCTGTGGGAACATAGGACTGTGGGAACGAAAAGTGTTTCCACTCAGCAGTGCTTGTCACGTTTTGTTTCCTGCAGAGAAACTGAAGGTGATCACGCCGCTGAAGGACACGGAGGTCAAAGAAGGACAGGAAGTGGTCCTGAACTGCGAGGTGAACACAGAGGGAGCCAAGGCCAAGTGGCTGAAGAACGAGGAGACCATATTCGAGAGCAGCAAGTATGTGATGGTCCAGAGAGACAACGTCTTCTCTCTGAGGATCAAAGACGCCCAGAAGGGAGACGAGTCCAACTACAGCATCAACCTGACCAATCAGAGAGGAGAGCAGGCCAAGAGCTCCTGCAACCTCGCTGTCAAAGGTCAGTGGTGCACGCCAACACGTCCAGGTCCGCGGGAACAGACTTAACGTACAATAAATAAGAACGCAGAGAAACTGCAGGGAACAGAGTTGTGTGTGTGTGTGTGTGTGTGTGTGTGGGGGGGGGGGGGGGTGTATTTGTTTGGCAGTTGAGTTCAAATATCAACAATCCTTGTGCAGCATCGCTCACTGCACCTTTAAATAAGTCCTATGAGAAAGATTACGTTGTGTGCTTGGTTACTAAGTCAATATATTGAGATTCTGAGTGAATATTTTTAATTTTCTCATTAATTTGAGATTCTTAGTTTACATTCTGAGATACTGAGTCAATATTGTGAGATATAAAGTCAATATTTTGAGATATAAAGTCATTCTTTTGAGATATAAAGTCAATATTTTGAGATATAAAGTCAGTATTTTGAGATATAAAGTCAATATTTTGAGATATAAAGTCAATATTGTGAGATATAAAGTCAGTATTTTGAGATATAAAGTCAATATTTCGATATTAAGTCAATATTTCGATATTAAGTCAATATTTTGAGATATAAAGTCAATATTGTGAGATATAAAGTCCATATTGTGAGATATAAAGTCAATATTTTGAGATATTAAGTCAATATTTTGAGATGTAAAGTCAATATTGTGAGATATAAAGTCAATATTGTGAGATATTAATTCAATAAATTGAGATTCTAAGTCAATATTTGAAAGTGTATCATTACTTTGAGATTCTTAGATTATATTCTGAGATATTAAATCAATATATTAAGATACTCAATACATTATATATATATTGATATACCCAGAGTATAAAAAAAGAAAGAACTTACACCCAGCTGGTGCATGTCTCTATTAAAAGTACTGACATTTGGGATGTTCTGTGTTGTTCAGAGGAGAGTTTGAGGATCGTGGTTCCTCTGGAAGACATCGACACCCAGGAGAAGAAGACGGTCAGCTTCTCCTGTAAGGTCAACCGGCCCAACGCCACGCTGAAGTGGACGAAGGCCGGCCAGGAGATCGTCTTCAGCAAACGCATCGTCTACCGAGTGGACAAAGACAAGCACACGCTGACCATCAAGGACTGCACGCTGGCAGATGAGGGCGAGTACACAGCCGTGGCCGGGGACAACAAGTCAGCGGCCGAGCTGATCATCAGCGAGGCGCCCACCGACTTCAGCGTGCACCTCAAGGACCAGACCATCACCGAGTTCGAGGACGCCGTGTTCACGTGCAAGCTCACCAAAGAGAAAGCAGACGCCAAGTGGTACAAAAATGGACGCGAGATCAAAGAAGGGCAGAGGTACGTCTTTTCCTAATTTCTTATCGGTGGACCAAACTGTCCAGACACTCAGAACTTTATTTGTGTTTTATAGCCGGACAACCAAAGTCACGCTGTCGCCTACAACTTTATCTAAACTTAAGTTTACTATCTCTTCTCTATCTGAACTTAAATGTAAAGGTGCTGTAGGTAGGATTGTGAAGATCCAGAACTTAACAAAAATGTAAAACATCCACAACTTCTCAGTCCCTCCCCCCCATTTCCACTAAAGCCCAAAACGGTCTCCTAAGCCCCTCCCCCCACAAGGAAGAATGAATGTGTGTGCATGAGCAGTGATTGACACGCAGTTAGACACACCCCCCCTGGCCCTGATTGGTGCATCTGAACAGTTAGACACCCCCCCTGGCCCTGATTGGTGCATCTGAACAGTTAGACACCCTACCCTGGCCCTGACTGGTGCATCTGAACAGTTAGACACCCTCCCCTGGCCCTGATTGGTGCATCTGAACAGTTAGACACCTTCCCCTGGCCCTGATTGGTGCATCTGAACAGGGAGCTGTGGATTTTTTCTAATCTCACTCCAGGCTGTAGGTGGTCCCAGAGGAGCTGGATTTCTTTTAATGACCTGCTTCATGTAGTTCTCCTGGAACATAGGGTCAGTTTCAGCAGATATGACAGAAAGTTAGTTTTATAATTCTTACCTACTGCACCTTTAAGTTTATTATCTCAACTTTATCTGAACCTAAACTTAAGGAAGTTCATAATCTAAGCATGGTCCAAACCTAACCTTAAGCTAGCCTTTCTGGGCTTCCGTAGTTTTGCGTCTTTGTTTAGCTCTCCGTTGTTAATATTGACCTCAGGATATCCTGTTTTTGCCTTGCTTTGCCTGGTAAATCACTCTGTAAAATGATGATTATGCTAACGTTAGAGCTGAGCTTAGGCTTTATCATCAACTCAGAGCTACCTTCCTGTTTGTTTCCCCAGATACAAATTTGAGAAACAGGGGAAGATGTGCACCTTGCGTATCAAGGAGTGCAGACCGGATGATGAGTGTGAATACGCCTGCGGTGTGGAGGACAAGAGATCCAGAGCCAGGCTCTTCGTGGAAGGTGAGCTTCTGCACATTCTGCTCACCACTTTTTTCTAGGGCTGCCAAAATAACGCGTTCATTTTGATTAATTAATCTGAGAAAAAAATAAAGCAGATTAATCCGTTCCATATTGCCGTTTGACCCGGAGCCGTTCTAGCCTCCGTTGGACTGTAAGATGAAGGAGGGAGACGAGAATGTGCTGCTGGATCATTAATTGGAACATTTACTTATAAAGATCTTCTTCCTGCCAACCCTGGCTACCGAAATCTGGAGCCACTGATATGTCTGCTCTTCTCTCTGATGCTCTGAGACAGACGATACAGGCACACACACACCGCTACACGGGACGCTAGTTAACACTATACTCAACAGCAGCTAACGTTAGCCTACCGCTAGCTAGTTAACACTATACTCAACAGCAGCTAACGTTAGGCTACCGCTAGCTAGTTAACACTATACTCAACAGCAGCTAACGTTAGCCTACCGCTAGCTAGTTAACACTATACTCGACAGCAGCTAACGTCAGCCTACCGCTAGCTAGTTAACACTATACTCAACAGCAGCTAACGTCAGCCTACCGCTAGCTAGTTAACACTATACTCGACAGCAGCTAACGTTAGCCTACCGCTAGCTAGTAGCTGGATTAAAAATGGTTAAAATGCTGACAGCTAACGCTAAACGGTGTAAAGTTTGATTGTGTTTTAGCCATCGGAGAAACACAGACGGTGCGTTCAATGAAACTGGTAAACTACAGCCTTGTGGTGCATTTGAAGTTATTGTAAATGTCCGTTTCCCATCTGGTGGTTGTTTTTGTCGTTCAGCAGCTATTTACTAGTGAAATAAGTTATTGTTCTAGTTATAGATTATTATTAATCATTTAATTTTGACCATATTAGCAACAAACGAGCCGTTCTTTAATGTCACCGACTGATGTTTAGTACCCTAATGTTTTTCTTTTCTTTTTTTACTTTCTTAAAAAGTATCTGTTCAGGCACCGTTAATTATGTATGTGATTCATTTCGATTAATTAATTACAGAGTATGTAATTAATTAGATTACATTTTTTAATCGATTGACAGCCCTACTTTTTTCTCTTCAGTATAAGCCACTTCCTGTTGTAATTGACATCCTTGTGAACGTCTTCCTGTCCCGCAGAGACACCGGTGGAGATCGTCAGACCGCCACAGGACGTGTTCGAACCTCCAGGCTCGGACGTGGTGTTCGAGGTGGAGCTCAACAAGGACAGAGTGGAAGTTAAGTGGTTGAGGAACAACATGACAGTCGTGCAGGGAGACAAATACCAGATGATGAGCGAGGGTAAAATCCACAGACTGCAGGTCTGTGAGATCCGCCCGCGAGATCAGGGAGAGTACAGACTCATGGTCAAAGACAAAGACGCCAAGGCCAAGCTGGAGCTGGCAGGTAAGCATCAAAACACCAAGATGTTGGAAGGGTAACTTCAATCTGGACCCTATTTTCCCATGCTTTGGTAACTAATGTGAACATAGTCTTTGAAATTGGTCCAGAACTGAGCTGGAACGCTGTAACCAGCAGCTGTGAACCAGGCTGTAACGTAACCCTACAGTTAAAAGTTCTGTTGTTGCTGCTGACAGACTCAGATTATTATTCTAAGTGTGTGACAACATTATGGGATGGATCCCTACAGAGATATACCTTTTAGTTAAAGAGTAAGATCCTTTTAGTTTAACATCAAACAGCCCCGAAATCACCATCACCAAACTCCACCAGACTCCATGTAAATAATCAGGACTTTTAGCCTGTATAGAGCCAGCATATCTCCACCAGACTCCATGTAAATAATCAGGACTTTTAGCGTGTATAGAGCCAGCATATTTCCACCAGACTCCATGTAAATAACCAGGACTTTTAGCGTGTATAGAGCCAGCATATCTCCACCAGACTCCATGTAAATAATCAGGACTTTTAGTGTGTATAGAGCCAGCATATCTCCACCAGACTCCATGTAAATAATCAGGACTTTTAGCGTGTATAGAGCCAGCATATTTCCACCAGACTCCATGTAAATAATCAGCACTTTTAGCGTGTGTAGAGCCAGCATATCTACACCAGACTCCATGTAAATAATCAGCACTTATGGCGTGTATAGAGCCAGCATATCTCCACATGTAAATGGATGAATTAAGGGTTTATTTCAACCAAACCAGAGTGGTGATTGTTGGAACAGTGGAAAGATGAACCAAGACGGCTTTTGGTAGTTTTATTTAGTTTCTGTCCACTTCGAATGAAGTGTGTTTTACGATGATAAAAGTCCTGATTATTTACATGGAGTCTGGTGGTGTTTGGTGATGGTGATTTCGGGGCTGTTCCATGTTAAACTAAAAGGATCTTACTCTTTAACTAAAAGGTGAAAAACTTCGTCACTAAAACTTTTAGTGACGCTAACTGCTGCTGAACATTAGTCCTGTAGCGTTACATTACAGCTTGGTTCTTCAGTTTCAAAGACTGTTTTTCAGTCACTTCGAAACAAAAATGTGGGAAAATAGGGTCCAGGTTAAAGTCACCCTTTAAGCGTTGATTAATACATGATTGTAGATACATACACAGGAATCCAGCGTTGGGGTGTTTCCAGCGTAACCTCTCTGACTCTGTCTCCTCTCCGTCCTCTAGCTGTGCCTCAGATAAAGACCACAGACCAGAGCTACGTCACGGACGTCGGGAAGCCCATCGTCATGGCCGTCCCGTACAGCGCCTACCCGCAGGCCGAGGCCGACTGGCTGTACAACAGTCTGAGTCTGCCTAAAGACAACATCTACACATCGGCCGACCGCACCGAGTACCGGCTGAAGGACCCGCTGAAGGCTAACGAGGGCCGCTACAAGATCGTCATCAAGAACAAACATGGACAGGGAGAAGCCTTCATCAACCTGGAGGTCATCGGTCAGTTCTCCCAAAAACTGTCATGCTGCTTTCATACAAACTAACTTAGTTAGCCCTATCTTTCACCCGGTGCAGCGCAAAGTCCGACCCAAGTGTTTTTGTTAGTTTAAGACCGACCCAGTTGTCAGTTTCCCGTCCAGCGCCCATGTCATTTAAACAGCAAATGCACCTGCACCCACCTGTGGCCCATGGGCGTGCTGGTCTTACAGGGAGGTGTGTTCAGGTACATTCTGGGCGTGCTGGTCTTACAGGGAGGTGTGTTCAGGTGCATTCTGGGAGTATTGCTATCTTGAGGCAGTGGGAAGTGATCGCACCATTGACCAACAGAAACCTGGTCTAAAGTCACTAACGCAGCATTTCATTGTTATTTTAACAGAGCGTTAGTAAAATGCTCCTAGGCTCGTGCACAGCACGTGCACACTATGCTTGTTACACACACAGGGACACACAGCAGCACACACACACACACACACACACACACACACACACACAGCAGCACACACACACACACACACACACACACACAGAGACACACACACACACACACACACACACACACAGCAGCACACACACACACACACACACACACACACATGCAGAAGATTACAAATAAAAATATTACGGTGCTAATCCTCCATCATAACAGCAATGCTCCGAGGTCCAAACGCGCCTGGCTTTTAAAGGGAATGGGAGATGATCTCTGATTGGTTGATTGCATGTTACGCCCAGAACACACCTCTGATTAATGAAGACACTAAGTCCAACCCTTTAGAACCATGCGCCCGGCACACGGACACTTTTTACTGCCGTCAGACTAGCAAAAGTGGATTTGGACACGCCCTAAACACACCTGCACCAGGCGCTTCACGCTGTGCGCTCAGATCGTTAAAATGGGGCCCTAACTCTTTGGTTATGACATGTACGATACATGAACATATTCAGAATTTCTAAAATAAACATCTACCAGTTCAGGGTTCAACGATAAGGGTTGCCCGATGGCCCGGGTGCAACTAAAACGCCGCGTCAGGCAAGTAAATGTAACAAGCCAGTTGCCAGTTTGGGCGTCACGGTATCTTAAAGTACGTTGATTGTTCTCTTGCCCCCGTCTATATATTATGCAGTCCTTAAACCTTACCCTTGTGTTTAATGTCGCCAGACGTCCCGG